>CAWUFW010019769.1:0-173995 GCA_963921515.1 Calotriton arnoldi | reverse complement strand
GAAGCGCCACAACGAGCACCCACCACACCCATGTGTCCGCCACAGCTGCACTAACCGACAAGTAACAGGTAAGTGGCAGGAACACAAAGTGCAGTGGGTGGGAGGGTGGACAGCCCAAGTACAACACACACCAGGCCCCAGTCCCACAGCACAGCAAGGAGGAGCATCCCCCACACCCCACAGCCACGTGTCAGCCACCGCAGTGCACAACGACAGCCGAAAGGCAGACATCACGGTCCACAGCAATCGGTGTCAGTGGGTGTCCAGCCACCCCCATGACCCACAACACCCCCCACCCCCACAGACCTGCAACATGGAGCACCCCCGCTTAGAGCAAAGTGGCATCCAGTACAGTGCACGCACGAACAACTTGCAGGTGGGAAACTGGACAGGGCTGGATTACTGGAGGCATGAGGACCATAACACGACCAACACATGGGACATGTCACGTAGCAGACGAACACGCAGCACCGCCCACCGTCACGAACAAGTGAACAATGTGCACACGGACATGAACAACAGACTCACACCCCACATGACCCATCACAGACATAGCAACACCCAAGGAGCCACGTCTGCATGCACAAGCCACACTGAATATAGTCCCACACGGCAGCCACTGTGCAACTCATCACACACAACCGAAACACCATTGAAGTCCTGTCCATGTAGCCCCTACTGCCTGTCAACCACACACCCCACAACTACGCCTATGTAAGACTAACAACACTAGACGCAACAGAGCGGAACAACATAAATGCACACGAACACCACTGAACCCATCAAACTCACAGACACACCATGCACATACAACATACCATCCATCCCATCCGTCAGCCCCAGTCTCATGAAAGGCATGTCATCCGCACAGCTGCCACACATACAGCAGTCACGCTAAGATACATGCCCATGACCAACCATGTGCCAGAAGTCAATTAAGCGCACGACACACTGTGAGCAACAACACACAACATGGGCCACACCCCCCGAGCACTGCAGTGATGCACATGGCACAGGGCAGCACGCACACCAAGGAGATGGGACAACTGCAATACGTTGGCTGGCACACAACCATCACTCACTCATAACGATGCGTCCAATGCCATGTCCAGTAATCACAACAGACAGCAAATATGCAGGCCATGTCAAGCATGCACACACCTCAAACCATGCACTGTCATGCTGCCACAACACATGTCACGTTCGGCACCCATGGCTCACAGCATGTACCCCAAAAGCATATCCCCTCCCAAATGCGAATCTGGGGCATGGCCCCCATGTTGCCATATGCGTTCCTAAGCGTTCCATTTGAACCCCAAAAGCATATCCCCTCCCAAATGCGAATCTGGGGCATGGCCCCCATGTTGCCATATGCGTTCCTAAGCGTTCCATTTGAACCCCAAAAGCATATTCCCTCCCAAATGCGAATCTGGGGCATGGCCCCCATGTTGCCATATGCGTTCCTAAGCGTTCCATTTGAACCCCAAAAGCATATTCCCTCCCAAATGCGAATCTGGGGCATGGCCCCCATGTTGCCATATTCGTTCCTAAGCGTTCCATTTGAACCCCAAAAGCATATCCCCTCCCAAATGTGAATCTGGGGCATGGCCCCCATGTTGCCATATGCGTTCCTAAGCGTTCCATTTGAACCCCAAAAGCATATCCCCTCCCAAATGCGAATCTGGGGCATGGCCCCCATGTTGCCATATGCGTTCCTAAGCGTTCCATTTGAACCCCAAAAGCATATTCCCTCCCAAATGCGAATCTGGGGCATGGCCCCCATGTTGCCATATGCGTTCCTAAGCGTTCCATTTGAACCCCAAAAGCATATCCCCTCCCAAATGCGAATCTGGGGCATGGCCCCCATGTTGCCATATGCGTTCCTAAGCGTTCCATTTGAACCCCAAAAGCATATTCCCTCCCAAATGCGAATCTGGGGCATGGCCCCCATGTTGCCATATGCGTTCCTAAGCGTTCCATTTGAACCCCAAAAGCATATTCCCTCCCAAATGCGAATCTGGGGCATGGCCCCCATGTTGCCATATGCGTTCCTAAGCGTTCCATTTGAACCCCAAAAGCATATTCCCTCCCAAATGCGAATCTGGGGCATGGCCCCCATGTTGCCATATGCGTTCCTAAGCGTTCCATTTGAACCCCAAAAGCAAAGTACAAACCAGACCCAGGATGGGCCAGGAGCCCGCATACACCAGAGTCACAATAAGTAGGGGCACAGCAACACACCCATCGGCATGGCCAATCCGTCCCATGCCACATGTGCACAGCACACAGTCCCATTGCCAAGCACACACAACTACAGATGCTACAGCCACACACACGCCTCCGGGAAACCCATGTACGAGATTGCACGAACTGTCAATGTCAGACGACAAATACATACTTCGCCAGGTGCAACACAATAACAAATCTCATTCTCTCCACAGGTGACGAACTGCTGGATGCTGGGGATGGAGCCAGCAGCCAGCACAGCCAGCCTACAAGCCCTCAACGAGGACACACGGATCTGGAGGATCTGTCCTCCTCTTCGGACACGGACCACCAAGCAGGCCCATCTGGTGTGGCAGGGCCCAGCCGCTCCCCAGGACCCCTCCTACCCACCAACCCATCATCCAGGGCTGCTGAACATTCCCAGCCCCCTGCTGCCACTGTCGTTGCGGCCACACCCACGGTCATTGTGGCCACTACCACTGCCGCAACCGCCACCATCGCCGCACCGACCACCACCGCCGCCACCACCGCCACGTCTTCGCTGGCACCAGCCCCAGCGCAGGTGGTGGCCCGGCCGACTGGATCCACCCTGGGAGCCACAGCGAGGACCGTGGTGAGCAATGTGGCTAGTGGGCAGGCCGGTGGCAGCAGGACTGGTAGGAGGAGCAGGGTCAGGGAAACGCCAGCCTCCCCTGGGAGCCATGCCCTGCCTCATATGGCCAGAGTCCTTGGGGCCTATGAAGAGGCCCAAGGACAATGGGTCCGGTCTGCTTCAGACACGCGTGAGGTGCTGGGGGTGCTGAGGTCCATGGACGCCCGTATGGGCCAAATCGTGGACCTCATGGGACAGCTGGTGGTGGCGGTGAGGTCACAGCCAGGGACAGCAGCTCCCCTCCGCCACCACCTGCCGGGGCGCAGGGTGGAGCAGCAGTGTCCAGTTCCCCTGCGTCCACAGCCAGTGAGCACACCTCAACCACCAGCATGTCGCAAGCAGGCACCCCCCTCGCAAACGTGGAAGGGGCCGTCCGAAGTGGAAACAGATCTCCCGGGAGGACTTCGCACGCTCCAAACGCAAGTGAGGCAGCCAGCCAGCCTTCCGCCAGCCTTCCTTGACCAGCCACTGCATTGACTTGGACTACGATCCCACTCCACACAGCCATCTGGATGGCATGTGTGTGTTGGACTATGGACATAGAACCAGTGGGTACACCCTGATCATCACGCAGCCATGACCGACAGCTCATTGTCACTGCACGCACCACTTTTGTCATCACCTTACACACAATCACATGTCACAGTTTGTAATAAATGCACCTTTTTCACTAACTGCTGTTTGTGCCCTGTGTTTTATTTGTACGGAATACAACGGCCACCTTGGGCGGAAAGGCACCTGATGCGTGGCATGGCAATTGAATCCGGAGGAGCCTGTAGGGACCTAGGGGTGGGAGACAGAACAGGAGCACATTCAATGAGTGTGTCACACACCCATCACACAGTACATGTCAACAACTACAAGCAATGTACACACATCGCACAGAGCAATAGGGCACAATGCCACAGCCACCAACAGTGGCATACTACCCTGGCCATGGAGCGTTGACACACAGCACGCAGTGAACAAATGGCCACCCTGACACAGCACACACACACCTGCACAGATACAGCCACATCAGCCGTCGTACATGGACACTCACCGTCAAGTGAAGTAGCGGGCGATGAGCTGCTGCCGCACATTACCAGCTTCCTCCTCTCCGCTGTCCTCCTCACTCGAGCTGTCCTGGTCTGCGGGCTGGGACCCTGGTTGATCTCCGTCATCCACGATGAGGGGGATCTGCTTCCGAATGGCCAGATTGTGCAGCATGCAGCACGCCACCACTATCTGGCACACCTTCTGTGGGGAGTACGCCAGCGCACCCCCGGTGCGGTCCAGGCACCTGAACCTGGACTTGAGGAGGCCAAAGGTACGCTCGACCACACGTCTGGTCCTCCCATGTGCCTCATTGTAGCGATCGTCTGCTGGGGTGCGAGGATTCCTCAATGGACTGAGCAGCCATGCCCCATTCGGGTACGCAGAGTCACCTGGGTGTGAGGGACACAGAGAACCGTTGCAATTCCAACTGGACAGGGGACAGCATCGCACAACCAGCACGCTACACCACTCCACATACTCACCGACAATACAGGCACGATCCTGTTGCATATTGGACATCAGTCGTGGCAAGATGCTGTTGCGCATTATGTGTGCGTCATGGGCCGAGCCTGGGAACTTTGCACACACGTGGGTGATCACCATGTCCGCAAGGCACACCACTTGCACATTCAGGGAGTGCGTGTGCTTCCTGTTGCGGTACAGGTGCTCAGTGGCCTGTGGTGGAACAAGGCCGACATGTGTGCAGTCAATGGCTCCAACGACGTGTGGGATTCTGCCAAGGGCATAGAATGCACCCTTCACTGCCGCCAATTCACGAGCCCTGGGGTAGCGGATGTACCTGTTTCGGTACAGCATCATGGCTGCCAGTACATCCCTCAGCACCTTGCTGAACATGGGCTGGGACATCCCTCCTCCAATGCCCACTGTGTGCTGGAATGACCCAGTGGCGAAGAAATGCATGGCGGCCATCACCTTAGCCGTGGGGGTGACAGCAGTCGGATACACCCTGCGGGGACGGAGATGGGGTTCTAACATGGCACACAGTCGATGCAGGGTTGGCCTGTCCAGCCGAAACTTCCTAATAACCTCTGTATCGTCCATGTCCGCCAGCAATTGGTATGGGCGGTCAATGTTCGGTCTCCGCCTAGGGACAATGGCAGAGGACACATGTCAAAGCAACACGACACATAGCAATTTCGCATACACATCACTGACATGACTGAGCAAGCACATGAGCCACAGCCCAGCTGTCAAGCTGGGACGGCACGGCCACAATACACTTACACAGGTCTCCCAACAATGCCAATGGCTAGTGATACAAACCACTGCCATGTGCATGCACATGGGGATCTAGGCCCCAATGACTTGCGGGGCGTGCTGATGGGGACTGACTGCATATCCGTCAAGCGGCAACGCCACGGCAACATGAATGTCTGCTGAGCATGGAACTGCTTCCGCGGCTGGATGAGTATGGCACACGACGACGACGATGTGGGCACAGGCTGAGCGGCCAAAACAAGTGGGACCTGTGGCACGAGGGGATATGAGACAGTAGTAGGTGTCAGCACTGCACCCTATGTACAGCACTGTACGGATCACACCTCCCGAAACATTGACAGGTGTCCACATTGACAGCCCCATGCCAAGACGGCTGTGTGCTTGCAGTCACACGTCACAGGTGAGAGGTTACATTGCACGTGCCAGGTGGCAGACGTACATAGTGGGAGCTGGCATGTGTGTGCATGTGTCTCCTGTTCAGGATCCACCAGATGGGCGCTGACTCTGTACTGACCATTGGACACAGCATGTTCCGTGGAAGGCTTGTGTGTGTGGGATGGTGGCACTGGATGTGCCTCCGTTGGGTGGGGGGCCATGCACAGGGCGGGTACGTCGATGATTGCGCATTGTTGGTCACGGTGGGTGCACCAACTGAAGATGTGTTGCCCTGTGTTCAATTCCTATGTCCGCATGATGATGGACTGTAGATGTGGGCAGACTACACATTGGTCGATGTGCTGTCTATATGCATGTGCCTTCACACCAGGCACAGCTGCCCCTGCACATGTGACCCCTGCTGGACTCGCTGCTGGGTCTGTGGAGCTGATGCACCTTCTGCGCGTGGGGCGGACAGCTCTCCTCACTTCCCTCATTGCGCATGTCATGACTTTGCCGCAGGTGACATGGATCATGGAGGGCCCACATGTACGCGTGGGTAGGCTACACATGATTGTACACTGGTCGCCACCCCCAGTCAGTGTTTCGAATGGGAAGGTTGTCGTGCTGGTGGTATGTTCGATGTGGCGGATGGGCGGGCCTAGGTGCGGGCTTACATTCCGGACATGGGGGGTAGTTGGATTGGCGACTAGTTGCAGTACACACGGGACACGTCTCTTCCTTTCCACATCTGGGTCATCCCTTGTACTTACTGACAGTGATACAGTCATCTTCGCCCCAGCCCTCATGTCCTCCCCTCGCTCCCCCAATATGCATGCTCACCTGCGAGGCTAGCGCCTGCACAGGCAGCCCCAAGCTCGCACCAGAGAGGGCAAGGAGTGTATGTGTGGGTCCAGTTGCACGAGTGGGCTGTCTCAGGGTATGATGTGTGGCGGGACGCCGTCCACCTGCGTGGTGCCCCAAATGGAGACCCGGCCTGCATGGACTATGCATCACAGTCTTCGCCTTCCGGATCCGCCACCTGCGACACCCAGAGGCTGTGGCTGCCCTTGCGGCCAGGCCGCGTCCGTCTGCGGCTGATGGCCCACACATTCACTCTTTGGCCTCTCTGGGGAGGGCTCGGGGGTGGTGGCGCACGCGCTTGCACTTAGTCGCAATGGCATGTGGCGTGGTTGGTATGATGGGCAATGGATGGGATGGTGCGAGCCACCTCCCGTGACGTCAGTGCTGCTCGTGCTGTGGTGCGTCCCCCTACACTTCCATCTGACTTGTGCCATGCTAGACGTTGAGGTTCTATTGCCTGCGTGATATGACCAGGAGGAGCGCGAGGAGACCTCCTCACACACCATGCTCCACTGCCATCCCGTGCCCTGTATCGCCTGTGCGGATTGACTATGTTGGGGTTACACCTGGTCGACTGGGGCTGTGTGTGCCTTGTCAAGGGGCATGGCGGGTGCACAACAGGATCCAGCTTGTCCACAGAGGGTGGGCTGAGGTGCGCCTGGTACCGCTTTGTACGTGTGCCCGGCTGCTGTGCCCACACGTGTTCACTCCCCCCCCGACAGGTGTCCTCTCACAATGCCCAGGGAAGCGGTGGTGTACTGTTCATGACCCCTCCCAACACGGCGTGCTCCAACTTGGCATGTGCGCATCTACCCGTCGCACCCACCCACCTGAGCACTGCGTCCATACGACTTCACACGACACATGTGTGTCTTCCACAGTAGTGCTACTCATTTGCGTTGACATCCAATACCAGTGGACTGCATGGTCATGTCACGACTGCCGTGTACTTCACATACTCTCATCCTCTCTCATTCGTACTTGTGAAATGAGTCAGCGGAGACAGTTTTGGTTTCAAACATTATATTGAGTCTTCTGTCCTCTGTGATGCAGTATAGTGGACACTACTGGCAGCGGAATACATGTTGAGGATATACTGAGCATGATTGCAAATGGGATAGGGTGTGGGGTTACATGTGATTGGCTGTTGCATGTGGGATGTGGGCTTCAGAGTGACATC
This sequence comes from Calotriton arnoldi, assembly GCA_963921515.1. Classification (NCBI taxonomy): domain Eukaryota; kingdom Metazoa; phylum Chordata; class Amphibia; order Caudata; family Salamandridae; genus Calotriton; species Calotriton arnoldi. The sequence goes on along the minus strand of CAWUFW010019769.1, from coordinate 166,421 downwards.
TGCTTGGCCAAGGCTGTGCTAATGTACATTTACGTATAGCTGCGGAGCTGCGGACTTTGACACAGACGGTATACATGTAGCCTACCAGACCGCTTGGCATCATGGGCACAGTCCATCTCAGTTCCATGTGACAGGTTTGCTGCGGTTGTTCCTCATGCACGCGTGCATGTGAGATGACATCAGGGCATGTGCTTGCGTGCATGCAGCGGCGTGCCACTTGTTGTTGCACTGTGGTGGTTACTGGACATGTCACAGTCACTGGGGTCGTGTTGTTGTTGTATGCACTTGTCGTCCATGCAAAGGTCCTGGTATGGGATTCCCGGGGCGGGGGTGGGAGGGTGCAGCACCCACAGACTCCAGGCGACCTATTCATGTCCACTGAGCGGTGTGTGTGTCCATGGGCGCTGGATCCATGTCGTGTCCTGGTTGTCCGTGCAGTTCCGTCCATGTGGGTGCGATACACAGAGCCCATGCCACTGCCTCCCACGATGCATGCGGTGTTCCTGGATGTGATGGGGAACAGTGTGCATGTCCCGGTCATATCCGATGTCATGGCGATGTCGTTGATGGTGTGGTTACAGTTGCCGGTCGTTTGGTATGGCTGTTGTGGTGGTGACTGGCCAGTCCGTGCGGAAGCTAAGCATGGGTGCGGGGTTGGACATCATAGGTCACTCGGGGAACCTGCGTTGTGGTCCGGCGAATTGACAGGTTGTCAGGTATGCGATGCCGTCCAGCAGGGCTTCCATGTCATTGGTGGTGTACATGTTTGCCAGCCAATGTAGCGGATGGTGGCTGTCAAGGTGTTGTTCGTAAGTTGTCCCTTGGAGGACCATGATGGGGCATGCTGGGTGACATTCGATGTAGCTGTTCTCGATGATCCGTCGTGTGGAGGCACAGTGGTCCCATTTCAGTGCGGGTGCGATGTTGGCCACATACGCCATGCCCCCATAGGCAGAGCAGGCCCTGTCGTGTGCGTCCAGAGGGAGGAGTAGTGGTAGCAGGTCCGCCTTCAGACATGCCGGGTTGGAGAGGCATATCTCGACGGGATGCTGGTAGGGACACCTCCGACAGTAGAAGACGGGCATGACGCAGCTGAACAATGTGATGCGGTAAGTCAGTCGGTAACTTACGTTCAGCAGGGACAGGAGATCGCATCCCAATGTATGGAACAGGTTGGTTTTGTACAGCTTGAGCTGTTCGGCGTAGTTGGGTAGGTGTGTTGCGGTTGCCATTTCGCAGCGGTTCGTTGAGGTGGCGTGCTCCGGCTGTGTGTGCAGTCTGCAATGTGCACGCTCCGAGGTTGCTGTGAGCTCTGTGTAGTCGTAGGGAGACAGGACTTGTGTTCTGTTGGCTTGTTTGGAGGACACGGGCCCTCTTCCCACATGCTTCTCAGACAGTTCAAGGTCAGTGCTGTGTGACTCCTTCCAATTAACTTGCATGTGGCCGACATGGGGGAGTGTTTTCTTCTTTCTTCCCCGTCCGTTGTGTGCTTCTGTGATATGCGCTATCTGCCCTGTGGTCGGTCTCCTCGGCATGCCTGTGTTGGTCTATTCTTGGACAATGGCTGTATTCACCGGCTTCTGTCATAGGGCTGTGGTTTCGGAGTTGGAATGGAAGGTCATTCAGTGCTGTCTGCTCTCCCTTGTGTGGGCGGCAGGCTGCCTTTCCGCTCTGCGTTGGGCCTTGTGTGTGAATGTTATTCTTGGGCCACCTGTTGTCGGTCCCCGGGCTCTTTGGTGTTCCGTTTTATATGTCTTGTTCATATGTGCAGGGTGGTATGGGTGTTTCTGTGTGGTACTGGCGTTCCTCTTCCCGAAGGGGCCCTGCTTCTCCTAGTTGGTGTTGCCGCCGCTGTGTGCTTCGCCATGTTTGTTACACTGGGGTGTGTCCTGCTGTTGCGTGTCTTCACTGACATGTGTGCGTCGGTTGTGTGGCGTTGGGTGTTGTCCGTGAATTGGGCGTTGGGGACATGTCTGTGGCAGGCCTGTCACGTGTCATGTGCGTTCGGGGTGGGGCTGATGTGTGTGCTGCTTGGTTGTGTCCCTGTGTCTGTGTGCGACGCATGCATGGCGCTGCGGTTGGCCTCTGCGTTGTGCGCATGTGTGGCGGCGTCATCGGCGCTTTGGGGCCGTGACGGGGTGGTTGGTTCCTAGTCCCAGGTGGTGTGTACACATGTGTTCCGCGATGTTACGATTTGGCCTGTGTGTCATATGTGGATGCAATGGTGGATGTGTAGTGTACAAGCGCTGGTGGGGGTTGTCCGCTTTTTCCGCCCTTGCACTGTGTGCGCTGTTTGCGTGCACTTGTTGTGTGTGTGCCTACCTGCGTCTCCGCGGTACGTTGCGTCCTTGGTGGTGCATCAGCAGAAGCATGGGGAGGGCCTGCAGTGCTGGATTCATGCTCGGGGTGCCGCTTCTTCGTTGTCCGTGCTCGGCATCCGTGTTACCGCTTCGGTTTCTCGTACGGTATCTCTTGGCCATGGGAGCCGTTTGTTTGCGGCATCGTAATTTATGCGCCGGGCGGGACGTGTTTCGTCGGACGGTGTGTGTCAGTTAGGCTGCGCCGCTACGTGTACGGGCGCACTTTGATGGCGGACGGTGTTGCTGGCTTGCCGGCGGTGTTTGGCCTACTTTTCGCATCGTAATTGGACGGGCGTGTGGACTGCTGCGTGCCGGCGGTAACTGGTGCTTTTTGCATCCGCCAGCACGGCGGTGGTGCTTCCGCCCGCCATCGTAATGGGCCCCTTGGCTCCTTTTCAACAATTGAAATAATGGTGTCAACTAGTCCCTCACAAAGCAATGAAGAGACTCCTGAGACCCTGATTGGCTGTAGTTGATTAACAGCACGGTGGTACGGCATTCTTTATCTGAACCACTAGAAGCGCTGTCTGCCAACTCTTGGTGAAATGAGTACAGTCTCCACTACTTCCCCTTGAGTGTGTGTGTTGTGTGTGCTTAAACAGGCATGCTTGAGTACCTTGTGCAGTATGAATGGGGTCATCCGTGAGGACATGTTCCATGTTCAACAAAATGGGGGTTTCTCCCCATGGGTTTAAGCCGTTCCATTTTTCCTGTCCCTTAGTGCTGCCACCCGGGTTTGTGCTTTGGTGACTCAGTAATTGTAACACCCTTTTCTTGGTTTGGGTGGCAATGTCCATTAAATCCAGAGATCTTCCATGAAAAAAGGATTGAGCTGTATCTTTCTAGCTGCCTGGGCATGTGGAGCCCTGTTCCCAGAACTGCCCAATGATAATTTGAATCACTGACAAAATATCGAAGGTCAGAATATCGACCTACAGAAATATCGACGCAAGAATATCGAAGTCAAGAATATCGACATCCTATCTACATTATGGTAAGTACAAACATATCGGGAAAAAATATCGATGTCAAAAATATTGTTGTTAAAAATATCGTTTTTTATTTAAGTTAAAAAAATAATGTAAAATAAAGTAAATAATACATATAATTAAAATAAACAGTTATAAATATTTTAAAATGTTTAAAAATTATAAGTAATATATATGTAATGTAAAAATAAATTAAACATATACATATAATATATAATACATATACTTACTTATAATTTTTAATAATTATTTTAATAACTTGTAAAAAAAAAAATATATCATATAAATTATAAATACATCTATACACATAAAAAAATAATATAAATAAAAATTAAATAAATATATATAACAATTTTTTTTTAAAAGATTTTTTTTTTATCTTATTAAAATTAATTATATACTACATTAACTAAAATAATATAAAAAATATTAGATAGCGGAGGTAATAAAATTACTATTCCAACTCCAAACAGTGCAACAGTAGGGAAAATGTTGGATAGCGTAGGGGTAAAAATTACTATTCCCACCTCAGTGAGTGCAACAGTAGGGAAAGTGTTGGATAGCGTAGGGGTAAAAATTGCTATTCCCACTCCAGTGAGTGCAACAGTAGGGAAAGTGTTGGTTAGCGTAGGGGTTAAAATTACTATTCCCACTCCAGTGAGTGCAACAGTAGGGAAAGTGTTGGATAGAGTAGGGGTAAAAATTACTATTCCCACTCCAGTGAGTGCAACAGTAGGGAAATTGTTGGATAGCGTAGGGGTTAAAATTACTATTCCCACTCCAGTGAGTGCAACAGTAGGGAAAGTGTTGGATAGCGTAGGGGTAAAAATTACTATTCCCACTCCAGTGAGTGCAACAGTAGGGAAAGTGTTGGATAGCGTAGGGGTAAAAATTACTATTCCCACTCCAGGGAGTGCAACAGTAGGGAAAGTGTTGGATAGCGTAGGGGTAAAAATTACTATTCCCACTCCAGTGAGTGCAACAGTAGGGAAAGTGTTGGATAGTGTAGGGCTTAAAATTACTATTCCCACTCCAGTGAGTGCAACAGTAGGGAAAGTGTTGGATAGTGTAGGGGTAAAAATTACTATTCCCACTCCAGTGAGTGCAACAGTAGTGAAAGTGTTGGATAGCATAGGGGTTAAAAATACTCTTCCAACTCCAGTGAGTGTAACAGTGTGGAAAATGTCTGATAGCGTAGGGGTTAAATTAACATACTTATTAATTAAATAATTTTTGTAAAATAAATAACATATTAATAATTAATTAACTAAAAAATTAATAATAAATACCAATAAAATGAAATTAATATTTACTTAAATTCCATTAAATTACTTCCCACCCTATTCCCCCATAAACACACAACCCGCTACAGATAAAAAAGAACACAATTAATTTAATTATCAATTAATCAATTAATAAAAATTAATTACCAATTAATAATAAATTAACAATAAACTAATTAACAATAACAATAAATAAATAATAATAATACATTAATTATAAATAATATAATTATAAATTAATCAATTAATAAAAATTAATTACCAATTAATAATTAATTAACAATCAATTAATTATCAATAACAATAAATAAATAAAATATGAATTAATTAATTATAATTAAATTACTTCCAACCCTATTCCCCTATAAACCCACAACCCGCTACACATAAAAATTAACATAATTAATTTAATTATCAATTAATCAATTAATAAAAATTAATTACCAATTAATAATTAATTAACAATAAATTAATTAACAATAACAATAAATAAAATAAAAAATTAATTATAATTAATATAATGATAAATTGATCAATTAAAAGAATTAATTACCAATTAATATTTAATTAACAATACATTAATAATCTATAACAACAAATAAAAACATATTAATTAATTAATTATAATTAAATTACTTCCCACCCTATTCCCCTATAAACCCACAACCCGCTCTGATACTAAAACGCAAAATTTACTTAAAAGAAATTACTAATTTCTAAACATTTAGGGGCCCATTACGATAACCGGCGGTAAAAATACCGCCAACCGCCATAGCCTGAAAATACCGCCCGCCTGCAACATTGAAATACCGAACGAGCAATTATGATGACGCTAAGCAACCACCGCCCGCAGCGTAAAAAAATAACAGAATACCGCCCGTCCATGTCAGAGTCCAAGACAATCCGTCCGCCACGGACGCAATACCGCCCGAAAAAGCCAAATACGACCGCGCGGACGGACTACACACCGCCCGTCAAATTATGATCCCCCCGACATGAGGGCGGGAAACCAACACATATCCCGCCCACTACGGTGAACAACTGAAATGAATAACAGACAAGGCGGAAGGCCTGGCGGCCACATACGTGCACGGAAATCAGTGGCGGCACAAACAAATACACACAACACGGCCAACAAGTCCACACAGTCAACGACGCCAAAATACCCAGACACAGAACCCATCCCAAAGACACATCCCCCTGCCAAAAAATATAATTAGCATAAATTCCAGGACACCACGCCCAACACACCTGAAAACGATAGACCATCATGACACACCTACATAGGTGAGTACAAAAGCAGCCCCCTCACAGACCACAAACCCTTGCACCACGACAAAGCCAACACCACAGCAGAGAACATGGAGAGCCACAGAGGAAAGCAGTATACCACACGCACACACACATCACATCCATCACCACAACCACCACCACCACCTAAACACCGGCACCACAAACCCCCTGCACATCACACACCAAACACACCACACCAGCACCACAAAAACTACACTACGCACCATGGCAACACAACGAATGCCCAAGTTCACTGCCACAGAGTTGACGGTCATGGTCGACGAGGTCATCAAGGTGTACCCACAAATCTATGGGAACCAGGTCCAACAGACACCAGTATCCACCAGAAACAGGATGTGGAAAAGGATCGTAGACCAGGTGAATGCAGTTGGGAACGTGCCACGCAACCGGGGGAAATTACCAAGAGGTGGCAGGACATGAAAAGCCTGGTCAGGAAGAAGGAGGCCAAGAACCGTGAGCTGGCTGACAGGACTGGCAGCGGACCACCCGCGCCATTCAAGACCTTCAAGGCGTGGGAGGAGAAGGTGCGAGGCATACTACATCTGGAGAGTCTCATCGGAATACCAGGGGGAGTGGAGGCTGGTAAGTACAAACAAATGTATACCAGCACACCGCAATGTACTGTCATGCACTACCACAATGCCATAGCTCCGAGGGCCGAACACCCCCATGTCCAGTACACAATTCACAAGACATCCCTCACATATGCAACAGACACTCACACACACTCAGCCCATAGGCACCAACAAACAAAACCATGGGGGCATGTGTACAATCAACCAGCAACACAACTCCCACCAGCTCCCCTTGTACCCCAGATTCGCCGGAAGGAGCGCTCCCCACACCCACACCCATGTGTCAGCCATAGCTGCACCAACCACCAAGTAACAGGTGAGCAGCCTTACCACAAGGCCCGTGTACCAGAGGGGGGACTGCAGAAGTACCCCCCCAGGCCCCCACTCCTACAGCGCAGCAAGATGGAGCACTCCCCACACCCATGTGTCAGCCATTGCAGTGCACACCCACACCCGACAGGTAGATACGTTACCCTACATGGAGGGCTGTCTGTGGATGGTAAACCATCACCACGACTCACAACACGGCCCCCACACCCACAGACCAGCAAGATGGAGCCCCCCACCCTCTCATAACCATGTGGTAGCCATTGCATTTCACCCTCAAAACCAACAATTAGGTAGACCACTGTACAGGGCGGGGTGTCCGTAGGCATGAGGACTGTACTACGACTAACATGTGGGACATGTCACTTAGCAGAGGAACAGGTAGCACTGCTCCCTGTCACAAACATGTGACCAATGTGCACCCGGACATCAATTACAGAGTCATAGCCCACATGAGCCATCTCAAATGCAGTAACACGTAACGAGTCACGTCAGCATGCACAAGTCTAACTGGAACACTGACCCACATGGCGTGCACTGTGCCAGTCATCATACACATCAGCAACACCATCCAAGTCTTGTCCACGTAGTCGTGTCTGCTTCTACCCTTGACATAGTACAACATCACCCATGTAAGTCTATCTCGTCCAAATGAAACATAGTGGAACCCCAGTAATGTCACATACACCACTGGACCCATGAACCACACAGCTACACAATGCACATGCAAAATCTCATCCATCTCATCATCCAGCCCCAGTGTCATGAAAGGTATATCATCCAAACAGTTGCCCCATAGACAGTAGTACAGCAAAGGGTCATGCCGATGACCAATAATTAGTCTGCTGTGTCTGAAGCGCACGTCACACTGTGAGTAACAACAAACAAAATGTAGTCAACACCCCTAGAGCACTGCATTGCTGCACATGGGTGAGAGTAGCACGCACACCAAGGAATTGTACCATCTGCAATACGTCGTGTGGCATACAACCATCACTCACTCACCACAATGCTTGCTGTGGAATGCCCATAAATGACAACAGTGAGCAGATATGCTGGCTAAGTCAGACATACACACACCTTCGTCTCTGTAGTGTCGTGTGGCCAAAACACATGTCCCCTTCTGCACCCATATGTCACAGTATGTACCACAGTACCATATTTCAACACCAAAGCGTTCATGGTGCAATACCCCGTTCCCACCAAAGCCACAAAATGCAGGGGTACTGCAACACACACCAATTGGCATGACAAATCCGTCCCATGCCAGATGCACCCATCACACTATTCCATTGCCTTGATCACGCACACACATTGTAGAGCCATACACACGCCTCCGGAAAATCAGTGCGCAACTGTGCACAAACTGTGCATGTCAGACATCTAACACAAACCTTGCAAGGTGCAACACAATAACTTTTCGTCTCCGCCCCACAGGTGACGAACAGCATGATGCTGCGGATGGAGACACCAGCCATCACAGCCAGTCCACAAGCCCCCCACACGGACTCACGGATGTGGAAAGCCTGGACACCTCAACGGACGAGGACTCCCAACCTGGCCCATCTGGCGTGGCAGGGCGCAACAGCACACCAGGACCCCTCCTACCCACCAACCCATCTCCCAGGGCTGGTGACCAGTCCCAGGCCCCTGCTGCCACGGTCATTGCGGCCAACACCACCGCTGCAACCACCACCACCACCACCATCACCACCACCAGGGCCTCCCTGACCACTCAGCCATCCCAAGAGGTGGCACAAACCTCGACATCTACCCTGGGAGCCAGGAGGAGGCCCCGGGTGACCAATGTGGCGAGTGGGTAGGTCGGTGGCAGCAGTCCAGATGGGAGGAGCAGGGTCAGGCCAACGCCAACAGAGCCTGGGAGCTAAGCCCTGCCGCAAATAGCCAGAGTCCTTGGGGCCTATGAAGAGGCCCAGGGACAATGGGCCAGGTCAGCATCCGACACGAGGGAAGTCCTTGGGGTGTTGAGGTCCATGGACGCCCACATGGGCCGACTTGTGGACCTCATGGGCCAGCTAGTGGTGGAGGTGAGGGTCCACTCAAGGCCAACCACAACACCTGCGCCACCACCTGCTGGGGCGCAGGGACGTGCAACATCCAGTTCCCCTGCGTCCACAGCGAGTGGGCAATCCTCAGCCACCACCAGCAGCCCACAAACACAACCCCCTCCCCTCAAACGTGGAAAGGGCCGTCCGAAGAGGAAACAGATGTCCAGGGAGGACTTCGCACGCTCCAAACGCCAGTGAGTCAGCCAGCCATGGTGGCCACCCCCTGCATTCACTTGGACTACCATCCCACCCCACACTGCCAGTCGAGTGGCAAATGTCTGTTGGACTGCGGACCCAGGACAACATGGGTACACCTTGACCATCACGCGGACAGGACCGTCAACTCATTGAACAGCATGCACCACCTTCTTGATCACCTTTTCCACAATCACATGTCACCTTTAAAATAAATACACCTGTATCACATCCTATGTCATCTGCTATGTTTATTATCAATGGTGCACAAACGTCTGAATGTTCAGAAATTCATCTGTAGTGTGTTCTGTCGATAGGCCAGGAGGGCTGTAGGGACCTAGGGGTGACAAACAGAACAAGAGTCCATTGACTGTGTGTGTCACACACTCATCACACAGTACTTGTCATCAGGCCTAAGCAATGTACACACATCTCACAGAGCAACAGGGCACAATGTCACAGCCACTCTCAGTGGCATACTACCCTGGACATGGTCCATTGCCACACAGCACTCAGTCAACAATAGGCCGCCCTGACAATGCACACATACACACACAACTACAGCGACATCAGCCGTCGTATATGGTCACTCACCGTCAAGTGAAGTAGTGGGTGATGAGCTGATGACGCTCATTCACTGCTTCCTCCTCTCCACTGTCCTCGTCACTGGACACGGCTTGGCCTGCAGGCGGGGGCCCTGGCTGATCACCGTCATCCACTATCAGGGGGATCCGCCTGCGAATAACGAGGTTGTGCAGCATGCAGCATGCCACAACAATCTGGCACACCTTCTGTGGGGAGTATGCCAGTGCACCCCCGGTGCGGTCCAGGCACCTGAATCTGGACTTTAGGAGTCCAAATGTCCGCTCCACCACACGTCTGGTCCTCCCATGTGCCTCATTGTACCTGACATCAGCTGGCGTACGAGGATTGCGTAGTGGACTCAACAGCCAAGGCCCATTAGGATATGCAGAGTCACCAACAATCCATGCACGGTCCGGTTGCAGATTGGTCATCAGACGTGGGAGGATGCTGTGGCGCATGATGTGCGAGTCATGGGTGGAACCGGGAAACTTCGCACACACGTGTGTGATTATCATGTCCGCCAGGCACACCACTTGCACATTCAGGGAGTGGAAATGTTTCCGGTTCCTGTAGATGTGCTCCATGGCCTGTGGTGAAACAAGGCCAACATGGGTGCAATCAATTGCACCAACAACCTGGGGGATGCGTCCGAGTGCATAGAAAACACCCTTCACCGCAGGCAAATCACGGGCCCTGGGGAATCGGATGTACCGGTTCCTGTACAGCATCAGAGCTGACAGGACATCCCGTAGCACCTTGCTGAACATGGGCTGCGACATCCCACCTCCACTGCCCACCGTGTGTTGGAATGAACCGGTAGCAAAGAAATGCAGTGCAGCCATCACCTTGGCCGTGGGGGTGAATGCAGTAGGATACACCCTGCGAGGACGAAGGTGGGGTTCCAACATGGCACATAGGCGATGCAGGGTGGGCCGGTCCAGACGGAACTTCCTTATGACCTCCACATCCTCAATGTCTGACAGCAATTGGTAGGGGCGATGTATGTTAGGTCTCCTCCTAGGACAGATGGAAGTGGACACATGTCAATGCAACACACAACATGGCATTTACACATACACAAAACAAAGATCACTGACAAAGCAATAGTATCAACGTACAGCTGACAAGTAGGGACAGCACAGCAACATTACTCTTACACAGGTCCCCTTACCAATAGCAAGGACCACTGACACATACCATTGCTATGATCATGCACATGGGGATTAAGGCCATATTAGCTTGATAGGCATGATGATGGATTCAGACTGCAAATGTGGGTTGCGGCAACACCACGGCAATATACCTAGCTGCTGTACCTGACACCGCTTCCGAGGCTGGGTGAGTATGGCACACACCAACAACACAACGTACACAGGCTGAGCGGTACACCAATCGCAGCAGCTTGGACACGCAGAAACAGCCCCAAGGGGGCTATATCAGTGTGGGAGGGTGACAGGCATTACCACAGCTTCCAGGGACTGCTGACTGCCACCCCTCAACAACACCTGCTGCAGCTGCCACCTGTCCACCTTAATGTCGACGACTCTGATGATATGTCCAGGTCCACTCACCGGCGAGGAGCTGCAGTTCCTGGCTTCCGAGCTCCACGCACACTGCCCAAGGCGAATACCGGCAAAAGTCATGTGTGTGTAAGACAACTACAGTGTGTGTGGGAGTGCATGTGGGGGACACACATGTCGTTCATCCGCAGCACTATGAGTCTGAGCCTGTGGGGTTCCAACATGCACCACTTACCATGCTAACAACAGGTGGAAGGGGCATCTAGGCTCTCTGGTGTTTCCCCATGCATGTCCCTCCCGAGTGGTGGTACATGGCATTTACATGTCAGACACCCAGTGACGCAGACACTTTGCAATGCATGATGCTGGGCAGCTATTGCTTGTGTGAATGGCTGGCTGGCTCCCTGCTGGCCTTCTCAGTCTCGGCAGACCTGGGCTGCACATTGACCGGCCAATCCTAGAAGGAAACTACACTGACTGTACAGTGGGTTACATGTGTCATTATCTCACAACTGTCAGGGAATGCGCTAACTCAGCCCTGTCGATTGAACACTCCAGGCCTTGTGATAGGGATGTGTGTGAGAGATGGTGGCACTGAATGTGACCTCCATTGCGGGGTGAGCCATTCACAGGGCGAGTACGTTGAGGGCTGCGCAGTGTTGGACACAGTGGGTCCAACCACAAAGATGTGTAGCCTTGTGAGCTATGTGTCGGTCTACATGACAAGGGACAGTAGATGTGGGCAGACTACACATTGCTCAAAGTGCTGGCATCCTGAATAGAATGGGATGGACAGGTACTGTGTACACACTCCCACCAGCATGCATTTACGTGTGGTGTACACATGCTGTTATGCCATTTCCCATACCGTCTTGGCTCTGTTACACGTCTCTGATCATTTAGGATGGGTCAGCATCATGCCACTGTTATTGGTGGATGTGGGTGATGCTGAGAAGAGTATGTGTGATATTCCAACCCTCATGTGTACCATCCCTGCAGTTGGAAGTCCACCAGCCCAAGGCCTTGTGATGAGCCATTGCATCCAAGTTGATGCTTCTGTGTATGTGTAACCGACAGTGCAGCCAATCCCGCGAAGAGGGTGACGTCACCTGCCGGATGTGTGACCATGTTGCGGCGACTAATCGGGGGATGCTCCCTCGTATTGTCAGGTTGGCACGGTGCTGCATTTCACCACTAATGGTCTGCAATTGACAGTCACACAGCCTGTGGCGGATGCACATTTGTAGGGGCATCAGCTGCAGGCAGGTGCACAGTACTGTGGGAGTGTGTCTTTTGCAGCGAGAGGCAGCATGTGTCCACAGCCTACCCATGTTCTGGGTAATGTGATGTTAGTTGTGTGATGCAGTGGGTTGTGAGTGTACTCTGTGCTGGGTGCATCTTACATGCATATGCGATTCCTGAGGGTCAAGATGTAATTTGGGCACTCTGCATAGTCAATGCGTTCAGAGTCGTAGGCCTCAGGGACAGCCTGTAGTCAGCTGGTGTGGCACTTCACATGTATGTTTGTGGCACTGTGCATACTCTGATTTCGTCCTAAACACATGTGTGCGATGCCTCACCTCATATTCCTGATACTTACACATCCGGCACACTGTGCAACAGTAGTTGTGCTCGTGCGATGGACAGTTGTCTGGCATGGGCTCATAACCATTGTGGACTGTCATGTTGCAGTCAGTGTGTGTGGTGACACATTCTGCTCCATGCAGGTATGTCCTTGGCCTAATTATGTACTGGTCATCCTTAACACCATCAGGAGAGTGGGTGTGTACACAGCGATGAGTGGCTATGGCCGCAGGGTGACAGTCCGGGTGTTGTTCCATGTGCACAACACATGTGTCACTTATTGGCGGGTTCATTACCTGTACGCCAGCCATTACGTGTTGATTGTGGTTGCTGTATACATTTGCACAGGTATCATGCGACATGTGCACTTGGGAATGTTCTGTGCTGGCTCCCTTGCACATGTCTGTGGATTTGATGCCAAATGAGTGAGGCCACCTCGCTCTCCCTCATGTGTCATCTACCATGTGTGCTGAGGGACAGGGGACGGTCAACAGTGGTGAGGCATCGGATGGTGCAGCTGCACAGGAGCTGGGTGAGACTAATGTGACCGGCGCATTGGAGGGGCAGACGTGTGCTGGATGACTCACAGGCCCATACGACAATTGCTGCGTAATCTGAGTACAGAGGTCATGTATCCATGTTTGCTGGCACAGGGGACGTGCACTCTAGCTCCTCTGCAGTCACGCGGAGGCCAATGCCCGCCCTCCCAACTACTTCCACTGGTGCAACACGTGTCGGCACAAGGATGACGGATAGAGTGTCTTTCACACCAGGCACAGCTGCCCCTGCGACCCCTGCTGCACTCAGTGCCGGGTCTGTTGAGCATGTGCGGCATCTGTGCGTGGGTCAGACAGCTCTCCTCAATGACTTCATTGCCCATGCCAACACCTTTCCGCAGTTGACATAGTTCATGGAGGGCCTACATTAACGCGTGGGTGGGCTACACCAGTATGTCCAATAGTTGTCCCCCCAGTCAAGGTGGTCCTTGAACTGGGCCACTGTCAGGCTGACATACCTGACCTTCCCCCACCCCCCGGACAGTGGCGCATCTGACAACAGCAGGGCACGAGTCCTGACAGAAGAGGTGGTGGCACGCAGACGTCATGACAGGTAGTGACGTCACGGAAGATGGCTTGCACCATCAGACTCATTGCCTCCCCTCGCTCACCCCACTGATGCGATTGCATCATGGGAGCACGCGCGTGTGCAGCAGCTCCAATCTCTCCCCAGAGAGGCCAAATAGTGTATGTGTGGCTCCATTCGCTCCAGTCATCGAGCTCACGGTAAAATAGGTGGGGGACGCCGTACAGCCGCATGGTACCCCGACGCGTGCCCTGGACAACAGTGACGAAGCATGGCTGTCTCCGGAGTCCGGATACACCACATGCAACACACAGTAGCTGTAGCTGCCCTAGCGGGCCATGCCGCAAACACCATCCCAGACGACATGTCGACACACCCCTGCGCGCAATGTCATAGCATCCGCTGCCATTGGCAAGGGACCCATGGTGTGTGATATGGGCCTCCTGGTGAAGAGCCTCCGAGCCATCCACCGCCAATGGGTGTCATGCAACTCACACACTTCGCTAGAACATTAGGTAGCTTTGCCTGCACACCAGGGCTCGAGTCCGGGTACCATGCGGGTCTACGGCGTCCCACCACTTATTTTGCCGTGAGCTCGGTGACTGGAGCGAATGGAGCCACACATTCACTCTTTAGCCTCTCTGGGGTGAGAATGGAGCTGCTGCTCACGCGCGTACTCCTATGATGCAATCGCATCAGTGGGGTGAGCGAGGGGAGGCAATGGGTCTGATGGTGCAAGCCATCTTCCGTGACGTCACTACCTGTCATGACGTCTGCGTCCCCCCATGTCTTGTTCGGGACTTGTGCCCTGCTGCACACTGAGAATGTATTGCCTGCGAGATGTGACCAGGAGCAGGGTGCCATGACCTCCCACCCACCAAGCTCCACTGCCATCCCATGCCCTGGGTACCCTGTGCAGGTGGACGATGTAGGGGGTACACCTGAAGGCCAGGGGTGTAAATGTCTCGGCACGGGCCTGGCTGACGCACAGCAGTATCCAGCATGTCCCTAGAGGGAGGGCCAACGTCCACACCTGATGCAGCATAGGTCGTGTGCCCGCCTGTTGTGCACACACTAGTCCACATTCATCCCCAGACAGCTGGTCTTTCCACATACCCAGAACAGTGGTAATGTACCCCGCCGGGTTCGTCCCCACACAGTCTGTATCGACACTGCATGTGTGCACCCACCCGTGCCACAGACCCACCTGTGCCAAGAGGCCCTCCCGCTTCACATGCCACATGTGTGTATTCCACAGTTGTGCTTCTCTCTCAGGGGCGGACATCCAACTGTCCCGTAGCATACAGACTGCACCCAGTCGGACTGGCATCCTGTTTGTATGTTAGGCACCCTCACACAACTACCTGTGCCACAGTGGTGGCTGTGCTGGCTATCGTGACTGCCATGGCAGTGTTGCTGTCCATGGCAGGGTACACTCACACACAATGCATACGTAGCTTATCGTATCAGTACTCTGCACATCGGACTGGCCACTGTCCCTGGTGTTGCACATTGTTGCCGCCTGACTATGTATTCTGTGACTGGATGCTGTTGTTCCTGTAGTGGGTTGTGTCTGTGCAGTTGCTGCTTGCAGTTGTTACTGTGTGTGCATAGTTAAGGGAGGCACATGCCGTGAATGGTACCTCAACAATTGCAATGTCTGGTCTCACATTCCTATGTGTATGATACGTGGCTGGGACTTCACTTCTTTCAGACTCTGCTACTTGTGTGTGTGATGAAGACGTGTGTCTGTAACACAGATTGTCTGCATATATTTGGTGGTATTTCGGTGTTAATGTGTACGTGTCATGTTTGCGTGCATGCAAAGCACAGGGTGTGTGTCTAGCCACAGGATGACAGGTAGCATGTGCAGAGTGTGCGGGTATGTGTGAGCTTACTTTCTGGCTGGCCAGCAGCGTAGGTGTATGTGTATCTTGTGATGATCATCGAGCCAGGGCACATGGTTTACTTACAATGTGTGCATTTGGGAGGTGTAGGTGTGTGTGGTGTGTGTGGTGTGACTTTGGGGTAGTGTTGGTGTGTGTGTGTGTGTGTGCGCTCTGGCAATGTCGACTACACACATGTGTTACCCAGGGGCATGGTCAGTGTTTGTATCCTTGTTCGGGTCTGTTCATGTGAGCACATGTGTGTATTGTCTGTTGCACAGTGTGTGGGTGTGTCCTTGCAGTTCAGGATGACTCCTACTTGATATGTATTGGCCATTGTGGGTCTGCAGGGTGTGTGCATGTGAAGATTGTTCCTTGTTCAATTGAGCATGTATGTACATCTCGGCGGTTCGTACTCACTGTGCAGCCCTGCCCACCCACACTGATGTCGTGTGTGTTTTGGCATGCATTGATGTGGCGTGCAACTGGCGTGGCTCCTATATTTGCTTGTTGAGTGTGATGTCAGACTGTGAAGGTGATTGTACACATATGTAGGACTGTGCTTTGTAGTGACCAGGCCGTCAGTGTTGATGTGATGATCTGTTGGGCCACGTCAGACACTGACATGCCAAGGCCCACGACCTGTGATATTTTACTGGGTCCACAGTGGCAGCAACTCATGTGCATTGACATCCAATGTCACTTGACTACATGGTAATCTCACGAGTCCCGTGTACTTCTCACACTCTCATCCTCTCTCATTCGTACTTGTCTACGATCAATAATTCTCCAGAGTCAGATATTAGCTTTAAGGCATGTATTTAAGCTTACTTCCTCTGTGATGCAGGATGTGGACACTACTGGCAGCGTAATGCATGTGGAGGATATACTTAGCATGGTTACACATTCAAAAGGGGGTACAGGTAGATGTGATAAGTCGTTAATTGTGGAAATAAGGCTTCAGAGTTAAGAATGCCCTGCCCTTGCTATGCTACAGTACATTAGCTCATTACTGAGGTGCCCTAGGCTGTGACACAGACAGTATTGGTTTACCCTACCAGACAGCTTGACATCATGAGCACAGTACATCTAAGTCCCATGGTAGAGGTTTACGACAATAGTGACTCCGACACACCTGCGTCAGAGGTGACATCAGAGCATGAGCCTACATGCATGCAGCATAGTCTCACATGTTGTTGCGATATGGTGGCTACTGTACATGACTCAATGCCCGGGGACATGTTGTGGGGTGTTGCATTTGTTGTCCATGCAAATGTCCTTGCAAGGAAGTTCAGAAGAAGGTGTGATGACAGTTCTCAAGTTATTCAGCAGACAGATAAGCGTGCACTTACAGGTGCATGTGTTCAGGTGCGCGGCATGCATATTGTAGCAATGTGGTTCGTGCAATGTTGGCCATGTGGTCACTGTACACAGGTCCCATTCCTCAGCCTCCCCGTGTTCATGCAGGGACACGGGATATGGTGATGGACAGGGTGCATGTCCCGGTAATGTCAGGTGTCATGACGGTGGAGTTGATGGTAAGGTGTTTGTTTCCGTGTGCATGGTATAGTTGTTGCACAGCTGACTGGCCACTGCGTGCGGACGGCAAGCATGGGTACGGTGTTGCACATGAATGTTCAATTGTGGGTATTGATTTGGGGACCCATGAATTGACAGGTTGTCAGGTATGCGATACCTTCCTGCAGAGCATCCCTCGCATTGGTGGTATTTGTGGTTGACATCCAATGAAGCGGATGGTGGGTTGCAACGTGTTCCTCGTAGGTTGTCCCTTGTAGAATCCTGATGGGACATGTCGGGTGACATTCGATGAAACTGTAATCCAGCATACGTTGTGCGGAGGCACACTGGTTCCATTGCAGTGTGTGTCCTATTGCAGCCACAAACGCCATGCCCCCATACACTGAACAGTTCCTGTCGTGGGCGTCCAGGGGTGAGAACAGGTGTACCAGGTCCCCAATTGGACATGCCGGGTTGGAGAGACATAAATCCACAGGCCAGTGGTACGGGCACCTCCGACAGTAGAAAACGGGGATGACGCAGCTGAACATTTCAATGCGGTAAGTTACTCGATAACTTACATTCAGCATAGCCAGATTTGCACAGCCCACTGTCTGTATCAAGCTATTGCTGTACAGCTGCATCTGTCTGGCGTAGGTGTATAGTACTGGTGCCCCGTCCATTTTGCTGCAGGGTGCTGTGATGGCGTGCTCCGGCTGCCTGGGCTGTCTGCTGAGTGCGACCTCGGACGGTGCTGGGTGTTCTTGAATGGATGTTAGGCGGCAGGACTTTGTGTATGGCTTGGGAGGCGGCCACAGGCCCTCATCCCACATGATCCTATGAATGGTCAAGGCCAGTGGTGTCTGACTCCTTCCTGATTACTTGCATTTGAGCCACAAGGAGCAGTGGTATAAAGGTATTTTGTGGTTTTAGCTTTCTTTCATGTTCGGCGTTATCTGCCAGGGGATGGTTGACTCAGCATGGCTATGTTTGGGTTGTGGTTGTTCCAATGGCTCCGTTCTCCTGCAGGATATGTTGCAATGTGATTTGGCTGTGGGAATGGAAGGACATTCACTGCTATCTGCTCTCCCGTGTGTGGGTGGGTCACTTCTTTCCCGCTGTAAATTGGGACTTGTGTGTGGGCGTCGTGATTGTGAACACCTGTTCTCAGGCAGCAGGGTTTCTCTGTTTTGGACATGGCATGGCTTGTTATTGCGTGCAGGATGGTATAGATATTGTTTGTTGTGACTGGCGTGCCTTTTGCGGTCAATGTCCATTGTTTGTGCAGTTCTGTCGCAGCTGCCGTGTGCTTCTCCATGCTTTGCACACAGGTGTGTGTCCTCTTCCGACGTCACTTTGCTCCCCTGTTCGGCACACTTGTGTGACTACGTTATGGCAACTGTGAGTTGTCGGTTGTGGTCATGATTGACGCAGGGGGACCACGTGACTTGTGCCTTAGGGTGGGGCTGGTGTGTGTGGTGTGTTGTTGTGACCCTGCGGTGTTTGTGTGCAGCCCATGCGTGGCGCTGTCGTTGGCCTCTGCATTGTGCGCATGTGCGTCATCGCCGGGGCGCTGCGGTGCCGTGCCGGGTACGTCACCTCCTGGTCCGGGGTATTGGGTGCCCAAGATGTTGCGGGTTGATTATATTTTACAGGTGGGATATGTGTGGGTACAGTGTTGGATGTGTCCTGTCCCCACAGGGGTGTCTAGGGGGCCCATGTACAGTTTTTCCGCCCTTGCATTGTGTGCGGTATTTGCATGCCCTTGTTGTGTGTCTGCCTACCTGCGTCGTCGTTGCGCGTTCACTCCTAGGTGCTGCATCAGGTACAGCATTGGGATGGCCTGGAGTGCAGGATTCATGTCGGAGTAGGCCGGGTTGGTGTTTCTGTGGTCGACAATGTGGTTTCCGCCTCCTGTTCTCTTGCGGTGTCTCTTTGCCGGTGAGGCTGTTTGGTTGTGTCATCGTAATTTGTACGCCGGGCGGTACGTCATTTCGTCGGACGGTGTGCCTCCGTTGGCTGGCGCCGCAACGTAAACGGGCGCACTTTGATGGCGGGCGGCGTCGCAGGCTTGCGGGCGGTATTTGCCTGACTTTTCACATCCTAATTTGGCGGGAGTGCGGGCAGTTGCTGGCGGACGGTAACTAGCGGTTTTTACCTCCGACGGCACGGCGGTAGTGTTTCCGCCCGCCATCGTAATGACCCCCTTAATACATATATTTAAAAATAATAAAAATACATTACAAAAAATGTTAAACATACATCTAAAATACATACTAAAATACATAACAGTAATATAAATATCGATATTATTAACAACGATATTTTTGCTAACGATATTACTTACTTCGATATTACTTACTTCGATATAAAAAAAACGATATTACTTACCTTAAGGTCGATATTCTGGTCACCGATATTCTTGACATCGATTTTCTGTGCCTACGATGTTAAAAACTCGATATTAGTGTAGGTCGATATAAAAAAATCGATATTTTGACTGCGCACCTGATAATTTACAATTACTCAGAATGTCTGAGCCGTGTTTGCCAAAATACACATTTCTGTGTCCATCTCTGGCATCATCCTTAATGGTGTGCTTGGAGCTTGTGGACACAGGAAAAACCTGGCATAGGAAGGATGCGCAATGCTTTCTAGTACAAATACTACTGCACTTGGATGTTCATTTATTGAGCTCTTTCAAGCAACGAGCTAGACACAGCAAAGAAAAGTATAGCACAGAACCAAAAAATGAAATGACAATAAAAACAAATGTAAATCATTAGGATACCGGTGGGTTAGATAACTCATGGGGTGATGTACCCTGATGTGGAATGGGAAATCATTTCACAGATAATGTACAAAGAGGGACAACAAACAAAGCAGCATCGAAGGTCATAGAGGTCATGGAATGCACAGAAGAAATAAAGTAGCCGAGGGAAGAGTTCAAGGGGGAGTATGTAATGTAACTGGAGAACATAATTTGTCTCTGCGAAAACTGAATAAAGAGATATTAAAAAAAACTGGCGAACATAAATAAGGTGGCGCAAATAAGCGAACATGATTAAACATAAAACAGAGGAACTGAAAACTGCAGGCTGTAAAGTTGAGCAAGGGAAGTAGTGTAGTGTGCATTTACGGAAGAGACACTAAGAGATGAGCACAAGCAGATTTAAATCAACAGTAGTTAAGACAAGAAAGAACAAGAATTTGGAGCAAAAGGTCAAATAAGAGAAATAAAGAAGGAAGAAGCAACTGCATTTTACAGATATTGTAGAACTGAAACTGACAGCTTTTAGAAAAAGCATTTACAATGCAATAGGTCTCGCAATTACATTATTTTGAGCTATTGGCATTGTAAATGTCATTGGGTTTTTTTTTTCCCTTCGTGAAGCATTAACCAAATGGTGTAATGCAAAATGGCAATAGCTCACTTTGTTGTAACTGCGAAATCTATTGCATTGCATTTGTACTAGTGTGAGTTTTGTATTGTAAATGGTACTGGCTTTTATTAATGTGATATTTTTTATCACATTAATCTAATGCATTAAAAATGTTAATACCCACTCATTTTGGAATAAGGACTCTGAGTGGATATTACATATACCCACGTATTGTTACTATGACTGCAGTTACAGGTGTGAGATCACCATCACTGCAGATATAGGTGTGATATCACTATCACTGCATATATAGGTGTGTGATCAGGCAGATAGACAGACAGATAGATAGACAGACAGATAGATAGATAAATCGATAGACAGAGAGAGAGAGAGATAGATAAACGAGTCAATTCAGTGTTTAATCCTCCCGAGAACGATGAATTGAATACTTTTACATCCTGTAATGCCAAAGTCTGTTCTATATTTAGAAACACCAGTACTGCACTATGAGGTGCCATATACAATTTGCAGCTTTATTATTGTTGTCATTATTGCTAGAATTAGTAGTAGTATGATTGCGCGCAGGATGCGTGACTGTGCGTCACGTGAGACGGCGCGGGGGTTCTTTAAGAGTGTGAGTTCCAGTGCGTGGTAGTGTGTGTATGGCAGAGTCTGTTTAAGGCTGCCGCAGTGTAGGTCATGACGCGTCTTGGCTCCTGTTAGGATTAAGGCTGGCAAGCCCCACTAGTTCTACCGTTCACGGGCTGCTCGAGGGGCGCCTCTCCTCACACAGTAAACTGCCCGCCCGTGCGCTGCGGACGCAGCTATTTATAGCAGGAGTCCAGGAGACTGACGGCAGTAATAGAAGCTTTCCACCCAGACTCAATATCCCCCACAAGCTGCAAGGTGTGTGGGGAGCCAGCATGGGGTGCAAACAAACGCAACTCACCCAGAAACTCCTGGGAGATGGAGAGGAGGGGGGTTCGTGCACAGCCGTTTCAACAACACCGCTCGGATACTTGCGTAAGATCCAGGGATGTCTGGGGTTAAGTAGCTTTTAAAACGCCAGTCCTACACGGTTTCCGTAATGAAGAGCTGCCTTTAAAACCTAACATTCGCTACAAACGCGCCGCGCGCAGGGAACCCGCTCGGTCTGACACAGACGTGTGACGCACGGGAAAATTCAGCGCTTTCGTGGAATAGATAAATCGATAGACAGAGAGAGAGAGAGAGAGCTAGATAAACGAGTCAATTCAGTGTTTAATCCTCCAGAGAACGATGAATTGAATACTTTTACATCCTGTAATGCCAAAGTCTGTTCTATATTTAGAAACGCCAGTACCGCACTATGAGGTGCCATATACAATTTGCAGCTTTATTATTGTTGTCATTATTGCTAGTAGTATGATTGTGCGCAGGATGCGTGACTGTGCGTCACGTGAGACGGCGCGGGGGTTCTTTAAGAGTGTGAGTTCCAGTGCGTGGTAGTGTGTGTATGGCAGAGTCTGTTTAAGGCTGCCGCGGTGTAGGTCATGACGCGTCTTGGCTCCTGTTAAGATTAAGGCTGGCAAGCCCCACTAGTTCTACCGTTCACGGGCCGCTCGAGTGGCGCCTCTCCTCACACAGTAAACTGCCCGCCCGTGCGCTGTGGACGCAGCTATTTATAGCAGGAGTCCCGGAGACTGACGGCAGTAATAGAAGCTTTCCACCCAGACTCAATATCCCCCACAAGCTGCAAGGTGTGTGGGGAGCCAGCATGGGTGCAAACAAACGCAACTCACCCAGAAACTCCTGGGAGGTGGAGAGGAGGGGGGTTCGTGCACAGCCGTTTCAACAACACCGCTCGGATACTTGCGTAAGATCCAGAGATGTCTGGGGTTAAGTAGCTTTTAAAACGCCAGTCCTACACGGTTTCCATAATGAAGAGCTGCCTTTAAAATCTAACATTTGCTACAAACGCGCTGCGCGCAGGGAACCCGCTCGGTCTGACACAGACGTGTGACGCACGGGAAAATTCTGCGCTTTCGTGGAAGACTGTTTAAAACGAGGGAAACACAGAGCAATATGCCTATGGTCACTCCCAGTGCTTCTATGTTACCGCCCTGTCTCCTTTTGGGACGGCCCATCCGGACTGGATCCTTTGCTTCATGGCTTGTTTATTTAACATTCCTCCTTTAGATAAGAAATTGCTTCACGACAGCTGTGAAGCAAACGATCCAGTCCGGATGGGCCGTCCCAAAAGGAGAAAGGGCGGTAACAAAGAAGCCTCATTTTCAATCGGAGGCCACCGTTTACCATAAACGATGACGCCATCCAATGATAATGAGGGGCGGGGCTTCGAAAATCTCCTCTCTAACAATATGTCACGCAGAGCGAGTAGCGCATGCGCGCTGCAACGCTAGGCGAGACCTAAAAAGAACCAATATGGGAAAGAAAGTTGAGCAAAGATTCTAAATAAATTCAAGATAACGAGCTGAAGTAGAAAAAGACAGTGGGGGTAGCAGAAAGAAAACAGCTGAGAGAGATGACTGATGAAACAGGGAGTACAACAATTTCAGCTTTTTGGGGATTATGTTTTAGAAAGAGAGCAGAGATCCAGGCCACAGCAACAGAGACACAGACAGAGACTTAACACTGAAGTTCAGTAGACAAGAAAGAAAATTTGGGAGTCAGATTTTAAAGACGTGACTCAAACGCAAAAGATAAAAAAATAACAAAATAGAATATCAGAAGACAAGTAAAGAAACCAGGACAGACCTCTAAGGACCACAAACAGGGTTGGACTGGGACAGAAAATAGTTCAGAGCATCAAATAAAAAGTGGACCCAAGTAGCGAATCAGACAGCTAAAAAAGTGCCCCACATTTGAAAATCTGGGCTAATTTTGACCTTGTAAAGACACACTGTATAAGTGTTTTGCAAGGTATGGGAGAATGCATGCATTTGTGCTTGCTGTAGGCAATGTTTGTGGTTATATCAGGGAAATGACCCGTAAACAACGGCCCAGCAGACAACTAAACAGGCCCACACCCAGACAAAAACTAACCCACACGCTGACCTGACAGACCACCCTTCTGACCCTGCCAGATTGCCCAATAGGCCAGCCCAACCCTCAACGCCAAAATGTGCACGGGAAGTTACACATGTAGAATCCTTACCAGCTACCTAAAACCTGTGATCAGATGGATAACAGTGAACCCAATCTGAGCAGAATCAGTGATACCTAGTGCAGAAAGAGAATTCAGAAGAGTAGGGTGGTCCGCTCTGTCAAAAGATGCAGCAAGATCTATTGGAACTTGTGGTGTGCCTGAAACATAAAATAGAGCAATTTGGTCGAAAAGCAGGGAAGAAAACTTGATTACATAGGGAAACAAAGTAGAGGTGGGCGAGCCACTGAATGCTCTAGCTTGGCTCCAAACAGTTGCCTGTCTCTGGCTCAGCTCGAGGTCCTCATGGACCCTCGAGCCCAAAATTAACCGAGTTTCACATACTTACCAGCCCTCCCAATTTAGGCGGTAGGAGTAATCTACCACATTTTTGCAGGTCTTCCTACGTATAGGTCAGCTATGAAAAGAGATGTAAACACAACCTGCCCCAGTATTTATCAATGACCTGCTAAAAACAAATTGTGCCTAATTGGAGCACTTTGGGATGGACTTTACCAGAGTTCACAGCCACTGCTGCTTCTCTGTAGCATTAGCTGGGCTATTGGTATAGAAAGTTCTGCTGACCCTACTCTGGATTGTAAGTATGCTGGACTCGAAGCAAGAGGATAAACACATCCCCGCAGGTGAGTAGTAGCGTAGCCAGTGTGTAATGGGCCCTAGTGCTCTTTGAATTTTAAAATACAGTAATGATCAGGATGCAGTGGGCCACTCAGGCCTCTGGGCCCTGGTGACACTGCACCTGCTGCACCAATGGAAGCTATGCCCCTGAAGGCGAGCGCTTCAGAGGAGGCCTCCAAGCAAACGGGGCATCTCTGCAGGGGCAGCGTTGTGGACCAAATCTAAATATCTGCACCTGCACAGGGCCTGGAGTGTGGAGGCGCATACTGAGCGCACAACGCATAATAAACTGATGTGTATTTACACTGGAATGTAAAAAGAAAATGCTGCATAAGACTAAACGAGCGCAGGTTAGCTGGTGGAGCGGTGTATTTCACTCCCTTTTCCTAAAAATCCGACACATTGGATCTCTCTTCCCTGTAAAGAGGGAGTGAGCAGTTCCAGTCCCAGGGGTAACTAAACCTGAAAAGAGAAATGGCTGAAACATTTGTATCGAACGCTGTGCAAGCGCCAGGTGTTTAGTCAGCTGGGTGTGCTGTCTGAAGCGGCTGCCAGGTTTGCAATCACCACGCCTGGGCCTGGGGCCCGAGGTTTGCCTCGACTGATCATTGCGAAAAAGGCAGAACGGAAACAGGAAGCCGAAAGCGTTGGGATGGTTGAAGAATGCACAGGATAGGGAAAGAAGGCAGTGAACAAATGCAAAAGCAAAGCAGGAGAATCAAGAATGGGAGAGAAGATAGAAGAGGAGCCTGGAAACGAAATAAAAGAGGAACAGACATCAGATGGTTCCAAATCAAATGTGAGCAATCCAGTCCTGGTTTTGCATTGCATTATGGTATTTGTAGTTCTTAATAACTAGTTCTACATACAAAACTACAAGCACAAAACACAGTGGAAAACCGGTAAATAAGCTACTTCCATTCAACTTGGAGTGATTTCAAATCAAAGTTAATTATATAGTCTGGGCAAAGGCACCGGGGAGGGAGAAAAAGACGATAGTTAAGGTGTGAGGGAAATTGAGGAACAAAGAGAGAGATGAGGAGAAAATAATGGCGAAATATAGTTTGAGAAAGGTAATTAAAAACAGAGAAGCCGAGAGAGCAAAAAGCCGAGAGAGTCAGCAGGTAGACAGACCAACATTGTCTCTGTTCTTAAACAGTAGCAGCTAACGCTGGTTGCTTTTCTATGTGATAATAATGTAGCAGTGGCTGGGAGAGATCTTTTGATTTGCTAATGTGTGTTAGTGCCTTCAGTGAGGCTCTCCTGAAACCAGCCTCTTATTAAGTCAGGAAAAGCCAGTGACATTAACATTAGCACAGAGTAGTCTGCCTTCCCATAACTTAACTTTCTGATTTTTTCTAACAACCCTTCTTGTCTCAACATGATTTAATATGCAATCGTGTACTGATTTAGCTCCTCAAACAAGCAACCTTTGCTGTAATATGGACAAGAAAAAATGATACAATGCGAAACCAGGAATCCTGGGATCAATCCCGGCTTTTCCACTTGACCAAATTGTGTGATCCTAGGCAGCCACTGTATTTCAATGATCCTCCTTTTCTTTCATTATGACATTTCAGAGTACTTTGAAATACCTCTCTTGCATATGGTTTACTAGATATATTGTTGCACCATCCAGCCATCCATAATATAGGCCACATATTTGGGGGGCACATAAATGTGCCTAAGTTCATGTTCAAAAACTATCACTTCAAACAAATGCCACTCAATGCAATGATATAATCCAATGTAAAAAAAAAAGTGAAATCCACATGTTAAAGAAATACACTTTTTCCAATACTGAAGAGTCTTTATTATATCTGTACATGACATACATTTTAGAGCCCAGCCAGACCCGTGTTTGTTTAATATGATGTTTTTTTGCTTTTCTCTTTCAAAACATGATTTCATCTATGACTGCGATTGTATTAATACAAACAGAAATGGGGCCGTATCGCATATATAGCTTTAGTGACCCCAAACACATACAGTTGGAGTAAGTACATTATTCCAGTCGCCCCTCATCTGTATCAAGGTCACTCTATATCCTGTGGAGAGATTTAGATCATGCTCTGAAAACAATCATATAATCATTCCAAAACCATTTGTTTTCATCACAAGTTCTGAACATTACCAAGTAAGTTGTCGGGCAATAAAGTCCCTTTTGCGTGTGAATGCCATTTACACAGATGTATGCCTTGATTTAGTCCACAGAGGATCGAGGCTCCATTTGTGTAGGGATTCGTACCTAGGGCTTCATGTCAGCTATCCTGTTTTGTGAAGACAGGAATAATGCGACCGCTTATCATTCCATAGCTAACTACAACCAGTCGTGATGAGTAATCATCACATATAGTGCGTAGTTTATCCTTCCATCTACCTTTTATTTTTTACTTGTCCATCCTTCCCTCCCTGCTCCCCCTAATTCCCCTCTTCCTCCCAACAACCTTTAACAATTGGAGGGTATCCAGTGATATCTTAGCAAAGCTTCGGCAGTGCAGTATAATGTGCTATTATTCTTTCAGTTTCTCACATTATGTTATGTTACGTTACGTTATGTTATGTTGGGAAAACCTGTAGAGCGCGCGTACACCCTGGGGTTTCTTGGTGCTGTGAAATCCAGGAGGGAGAGGACAGAGGGCTCAGGCTAATCACAAGCTTGTTTAAACAGCCAGGCTTCGAGAGCTTCCTGAACCTAACTAATTCTTTAGTGTGCATATCCTTATAGATTAGTATTACTACAAGGTCTAATAACCCATAGCAGATATGAAGTTGTTCAGCCAAGGCCTGAGAGATAGAAAGTGCATCAGTTTTTGCAAAGTCTCATGAGTGAAAATTTGATTCACAGGGATCTAACGGCCCTCAAAAAGAAAAGGCCCCTGCTTTTAGGCCCACTTGATAACCTCATGGGTTTGTTGATGACGTTAGAAGCAGATTATAGCTTGTCTTGGAGAGTCTGTGTCTGGGTGGGCCGTAGATCTAATACTGTGGGCTCTCTGTAGTTCTAATGGCAGGTTGAAGTCTAGTTTGGTGTTTTCTCATATGAGCTGTAGCATGAAGGCCATATTGTTGTTTCCTTACACCTTTTCTGGTAAACCTGAGAGGCGTAAGTTGTCCCATCTGTTTCTGTCCTCTAGTTCTGTTATTTTAGCCTGCGTGTGACAGTGATCATTTTTGGAGTCTGTGGCTTCAAAGTAGTTTGCTCAATACTTGCTAACCTATTCTCCGTCAAGATGATGCGTATGTGGAAGGTCGGGAGGTCTGATCAGATGGAAGTAAGCTCAGACATGGTCTTAGATGTGTTGTCCTCTATCGCAGATATTGAGAATTTCAGCCCCGACAATTCCTTTTGGATGACCTCTAAAGCAGCATCTTGCGCTGTCTTTCCCTGATCTTTTGAGGCTTTTTGTGATTTCCTAGGGACTGATTTCGACATCGAGGAAATGGGTAAATGGTTCCTCTAGAGTGTCTCTTCCCTCCTCTCGTGAATTGTCTATGATTGGTGTGTGTGATCTAAACAAGTTTCCAAGTTCCAAGTTTCTTGGAGGAGGGGTTGTCAGGGAATTTCTTACCGCACAGTTCCATAAGCAATTCTGTTTAGTGATTGAGGTTGTGGCATACTCAGTGATGGAGTCTAAGCAATGCAGCATGACTGTTAATCAGGTGGTGAGGGCCATAAGGGTGCATGGAGTCAAGCCTTTGGAACGGGCAGTACTAAAATGAGCTGGAAATAATAGCATTCCACTGGGGCTTCCCAAGTGTGGGCGTAATTCTCAGGTTGGTGGTCTCGTGTTTCATCTGAGCATTTCAGCAGGGGTTTTCTAAGAGGGTAGAATGCAGGTTGGTTGTTTAAACATTACCCTGTTGTCTGTTGACCCCATCTTGCAATTATCACAACCTGTTAGCTAGATTAAAGACTATGCACTGAGAACCATTTATTCCAGCAATGGATATTCGGTTTGAGTCTTCTCATGTTGTAGGGAGACAGGCCTAAGCTTGTCAGATGGCACACCTCTTCTATAAGGTAGATCTCCATTAACAAGTATTTGTCCCCTCTGTTGTTGGTTCCTGTAGATCGCAGGAAACAACCATGGGTCGCTGGTAGGCCTAGTCCGTACACTGCTCTCGGCCCGCTTCTCGCCCCCATGCTCCTGGTCACATCTCCAAGCAGGGAACTCTGGAGGGAAATTATTTCTAGCCTGTTTCCTGGCAATGCGTTTCCCTGCAGTCTTTTACTCCCCTTCTGTTCCTCCATTTTGCAACCCTCTTTACAGCGGACCACTGGGTTGCTATGCCACTTCACTCTATATCTGTGCCGGTAGTCAGGTGAATTTGATCATGAAATGCCTGGAGTGTTCCGCAGACCTAGGCAATCTTTATCAACAGTTTTCACAGTACAATGCCGTTATTTTGGCTGATGAGAAGGTCAGTCTGTGTGGAGCTTCACAGAGACACCACCATCTTCCTTGGCACCTAGCTCCACCCCCTCAGCTCTCCATATTAATTTTCTGGCTTGTGTACTCTTAGAACAAAGGTGATGAGAGTAAAGAAAGGAGGCTACCTGAGAAAAATCAGTATAATGAAGAATTGCTGACATGAAAGAGAATGAACATAGTGTGGAAATTAGAAAGATCAGAAAATTCAAGTGATGACTTTTTAAGAAGTGAAAAAACAATTGTAGGGTTATAAGACTTGGGGAAAACACAAGTTGTGAGTGGAGCATTTACTGTAAAGAGATAAGAGAGATGTAAAAAAAAATCACAAAAGAGCATAGCACAGGACCGAGGCTTGGCATGAGGCAAAAGAGCTAGAATCTATTCCATGGAGATAAGGCAAAAACAATCCAAGAGCGGGAAGGCGGAGGCGAGGTACAGAACCGGTGGATGAGGGAGTGGAGATTCCCCGGAAATCCCAGGGCAGAGGTGTCCTATACGCACTCAATGGTGCAAAGATTTATGAAGCTGGCATATTTTTCCATTGGCCCTGGGCTTCTGCCAATGCCCCAGAACTGGAGGGAAAGTGTCCGACAAGAGCAGGTTGTTTGAATTCACGTTAAACTTTGAAAGTAGCTCCACAGTCTCACTCAGCGAAGGCATCTGATTTAGGATCACATGTAGCTGTTGCACTCCAAAGCTAGGCAAATTAGAAGTCCCACTGGTTGAGATCAATTTTAAGGATGGCTCAAACAAGAGCAACTGCCCAGAAAGCACAAGGAGCTGTAGTCCAGCTGCCATAGCCACAATAACAACATCTGCATCAACAGAGGGCATACAACACATTTTGACCACTGGCAGACCTGCATCGATTCATTACATGTGCTGTCTCACTTTGTGGGAACCAGTAAAGGAACACAAGTATTTTCCCTTTCGCCTCAGGTCACTTTGGTGGATCATGTTAGCTGAGCCTGAGAACTCTAATTCTATAGCCATTTGAACCATTTGTTTAGGGCTTGATGTCCTAAACAAATTGTGTTTTCTCCAGTCTCTGGAAGGTACGCACCATTGGTAAAAGTCCCATGTCAAATGGGTGCCCCTGCCAGCGAAAAATTGTGACTGCGATAGCCTGTTTATGAGATACTGGCTATAGGTCAAAGGGAAGCCAGAGGCAATCTAGATCACACAAGGATAATGCAAAGATGTAAGTTTTGTACTTTTCTTTTGAAGTAAGGTGAACTAGGCTCCGTTCATTCACAGCTGACTCCAGTCACGCAAGCCACCGTCCCTTGTTTTTTCTCAGCTGAAATCCTGTGTCAATTTATGCCCAATCTCCATGGTTGGCGTGTACTCTCTGCCAACTGAAAATTCCCTACATGCCAGCTGTATTTAGTAACTGCTGAGACTGTCTACTTCTCTGAGGCACCAGCTGCCATATTAGCACAGGTGTGATGTTTGTGAGCAGGTGGACAATTTAAATTTATGGCGTGATGATGGCGGTCGACGCTTCAAACAGGCATTAGTCCAAATTCTCCCTCTCAGGCCCCAGAAGGTCTAAGACCACTGAGAATGTGTACACATTGGACATGTACAGCTGAGGATTGCTTGAAAGGTGATGATTCATGGAGAAATAAAGGAGGAGCTCTGCAAGCAGACACACTGACGGAAGGAGATTATGAAGTAAGATGGATTGTTCACCATGTGTAAGCAAAGAAGATCCACGTCTCTAGGAAGACCTGAAAAGGAGCCAAAGAGCTCCTATTGAGCACTAAAATACAATTATGTATTGTCTGGTCTTGTTAAAAATGCTCACTCAGAAGCAGCAATGGGCTGTCATGGCAAATAAGTAAATAAAGCTCTTTACAGGACAAGCCTCCTACTTGTCTGGCCAGACTAGAGCAGCCGTCGGCATCTTATGATGGTGAGGAGATGGAGCCACATGTGTGGCAAAACATACAGAGTTGATACAAATCGATCACTTGCGACGGCAAACTTAAATTTAACCATTAGCACCCAGGGTTTGCTTGGTGGGAGATACCCCCATTTAGAAGCAAGCATTAGCAAAGCCAAACAGTGTGGAGTTTTGCTGCCAGTCTTTGTGAATGCTTTTTTTTGTTTTGCCATGGTTTTTATAAAACATTGTTGTGGGAGCTGCTGGACCCTTGCCAATGTTAAAAAATGGAAATAAACAAAAATATTTTGAGTCTGAAAAAGCAAATATTTCCACAGTCCCTGGCACTGAAGGAAACCGCTTTGTGTGCAGATGTGTTCCTTGAGGAAGGCCAGAATGATGTCACTTTCTGTGGAGTCAGCCACTGACTGAAGTGGGCTCACCCCTTGCCCCCGCTGCATGCTGGAGTGGGCAGAAGAAACTAAATCACTGCTTACAAAATCTCATCAAAACGAATTATCAACCCATCAAAACCAAATCACTGCAACTGACACCCAAAGACTGTGACTTTAGCCTTTGGAGTGCATCCTTGTGACTGCCACTCTGTTTCTGTCTGTAACGTTGGAGAAGATCCTTACATTTGCCTTTGTTTGCACCAGGAGTCTTGCAGGAGCTTTATAAACACCTTCCATTCACTAGCATGAGCAATCGGCTTCAATGACAACTACAATTTTAAAGCTTAGCGATTAGAAGCCTTATTACTTTTTTGGAGATAGATCACTGCTAGGAAGGTGATGTAAATCTCTGGTTTTCGTTTCAAATCCTAATTTTGTTTGTAGAATTTTTGCTCATGTGTATTAAAGTAATTTTCTTTTTCAATGTATAGAAATGGCAAGACATTGACCTTATTGCCTGATGCTACACTGCAAACTGCATTCTGAGTCTCTAACCTCACATCAACTCGCTTGAATGAGCCTTGGCTGCTCCATCTTGCTACCCTGCAAGAGTCAAGCGCTACAGGAGAGTACAAAGTCACTTAGTTGGAGTGCATCAATCCTTATGGCCTGAAGACGCCAGTGGTAAATTACCTCAAATTGTTACCAATGGGGTCAAGTACTGCCTGGCTGCCTTGGGATCCAAGGAAAAGGCCTTGAAGCTGGGCTGGAGGTGACATCATTATGACGTTGAAAGCAGACCATGTGCATTTCCTTTTCTGCCTGGCAACCATGCAGGCTGCCTGGTGAAAAGTCCCCGGGGGAGAAACCTCCAGTCCCTTAAGAATCCACTGGACTTTCTCCTGAACTCCCATACATGAATCGTGGGGAAGGGGGGATAGAAGGTTACCAACCAGTCGCGGCTCGCATGACTCGCGGGTGGGGGGTTCGGGCGGGGGGGTGTTAAAACATTTTTTTTACAACTTTCCTTACCGGGTCCCACGCCGCCTCCGCTCCTGGCCGGGTCCCGCGCCGCCTCTGCTCCTGGAACAGGACGCTTTCATCCTCCCTCCCCTCCCCTAAGCCAATCACAACGCTGCAATGTCGTTGTGATTGGTGCGGACAGCGCCCAGGCGGGCGCCTGTAGGGAGGCCATTTTCTCTATGTAGGCTGCATGCAACCTACATAGAGAAAATGTAGAGTGCTCATGACTGGTTTGGTCGGCCCCAGAGGGCCGACCAAACAGTCAGGGCCCACAACAGTGGGCAGCCACTCCTCCCCGACCCGCCCACCCGCCCGCCCCCAACCAGGCATACCCTCCCGCCCGCCCCCAACCAGGCATACCCTGCCTTCTGCTTTCTCACAGCGCGAGAAGCAGAAACATAAAATGGTATGTAAAATACCATTTTATGTTTCTGCTTCTCGCACTGCGAGAAAGCAGTGGGGCGACGCTCCTGTGCCCTAATGGAGGAGCCGCCCCTGTTGCCAACAGCTCTGAGCTGGTGTAACTCACCACCACCCCATCACCATCCTTCTGCCACTCTAGGACAGGGTCGGACTGGGACAGAAAATAAAAGTCCCCCCCATTAGTGAGTTAGATAGCTAAAAAAAAGTGCCTCTTGTTTGCAAATTGGAGCAGTTTTGAACTTGTAAAGGCACACTGTCTAAATGTTTTTGCAAGGCATGGAAGACTGCATGGATTTCAGCTCGCTGCATGCAAGTTTGTTTTAACATCAGGGAAATCAACAGTAAAAAACCGGTCCAGCAGACAATAACACAGGCCCACAAACTGCCAGAAAATCAACCCACACACTGGCCTGTCAGACCAACCCATCGGGCACTACCTAATTGCCCTATAGGCCAGATTGATCATGTTTTAAGGCAGACAAAATTCAGGTGGTGATTACAATTGCCGGATCTCACTTGGCGGGAATTTGGCAGACACTGGCAGAGCCAGAACCATCATCTGATTAGTTTTTTTCCTGCCAGCACCACTGATTGCTAATTGGTCACTGAGCGGCAAGTGGCTTTACCATTGGTGAAGGGACAGTAACACCTCCAGCCACCATAGTGGAGATCAGTTCCTATATATACTAATGTAAATATGCATAAGTTAAAATATGCACTAAGGGTGTGGTAGGTTCAGGTCTCCGTTCTAACTACTTAGAAACATGTACCAGGCATCATCTGACCTGAATTTAGACCCCTCCCCATCTTAACCACCTCCCTCCCACCACCCCTGGTTTCCAAATAAAAATGACAAACATAAACCCCCTAAGCAGGTGCACACATAAATCATCTTCTACTCGCCGGCCTGCTCCAATGCCAGCTGAGGGACTGAACTGAGACACAACTGATGCACCTTGCAGCTTGCCACAGAGAGCACAGCGGGCTACTAAAGCCATATATTATTCATTCCTCATATGTTCATTTTTAGCTTTCCTGCACGTGTCTTTCTCCATCTAATGGGATCATACTCGTTTGCAAGAGATAAGCATCTGAAATCCTGGTAACATGTTTTCATACCAATAATTTATACAGGTACGATGCACACTCAGCATGTCTTCTGGATTTCTTCACGTGTTTTCTTTTTTTTCCGGGGGAGGGAGGGGAAACAGCTGCTGACATTCAAGGACTTTTTTATGCAAGCTGCTCTCTCCCCCGAGGCTAGCCAGCACTGCCATACTTATCAGCACACCACAGTGTCAATCTAAAATTATCACCAACCCAACACGACCGCAAACACGTCTAAAGGGAGTTACTGCACTCAGTCGTGTTCTCTCGCCTCAGCATGTGCATGTTTTCGCTATTTGCTCCACTGATCTAAATGTGTGATTGTGTGTTGACGTTGTTAAAAAAAACTCCCATGATTGGCAGAGAATGGAAACGAGGTGCAGGGAACGTGCAAATAAGTTGGAACTCGTTTGTCCAGTTTTCTTATCGCCAGCTTTGTCAATATACAACTTCTCAAAGTACTGAGCTAAAGTATACTCTCTGCCCGTCGAATGACTTTAAGCTACTTGACAGACAGAAGAAATATGTAAAGACACGCCATAGTGTGTTCATCTTATCCGCTTTTTTATTGGCACAAATGATGGGGATAGACAGCGTGCCCATATTTCGTCCAGTGTTTAATTCGTGCCGGTGGTTGCTGGTGGTGGGCACGGGGACTTATTTTTGAGGACCGGGACTTGTTTTTCACCATCAGACTTTGACCCAGAGAAATGGAGAGAAAGGAGGAAAGGTAGAAAGAAGGAGGAAGAGAAAGGAAGGAAAACAGTGAAAGGAGAAAGCAGGGATGAGCGAGAACCTGCAAGAGTGAGGCAAAGAGACAGGAAGCGTAGGGTGCTGGAAGAAAGAGGCGTGAGGTGGAGTCATAACTAGCCAGTCTTGGTATTCGGTGACTAGCTTTCAGCAGCACCAATGGTATGCTCCTAGGAAAAACTTTGGGACCTTGTACTTTTTTTTTACAAATTAAGTACTGCTTCTTTCACTACAAGGCATCTGGCCAGTTCTCTGGCAGATCTAAACTTAGCTGGCTTGATCCCCAGCCCTTCCTATTCCATTTCTGAAAGATTCAGCTCATCCCAAAAATGGTTATGCTCAACTTAAGACCAACTTTCTCTGCACCAGATCTAAGTTAGTCATAAAAAAACGTCTTTCTTCGAAATATTTTTACACCAATTCACACAAGCAACAGCACCCACAGCCAGAGGATTTCTTAGATTGTCAGTATATCAACAGTGCACACAAGAAAAATCTATATACCATTAATTAAAAAAGATATTTTTTATTCAATCCAATAATTAGAAAAAATTATCATATCATCATGTCTACTATTATTCAATTAAAATCAACATATAAATAAAAAATGTGCAAAAATACAATGAATACACTTTAGCAGCAATAGTTCAAAACAGCACATTTAAAAACAGGGGGAACCAGAGCAAGGGCACAGGCAATTTGATGAAAGTGGATATAGGATCCTTTACATATCAGGACCTTTATATTTGTATATATAAAACAAAAAGAGGTCATCAAGAGGTGATTTGGATGGGACCTTGGAGTTTGAACACTTGATATCATTAAGTCAGTGTTTGAGCCATCATGACTCTTATGCAGAGTTTTTTAATACAGGAAGGTGGAGCATATACTGAAACTTCAATTTGAGCTATTTGGCGTATTCATAAGAACATTACGAAACGCTGTTGTCATTCTTTTGGAGGCTTTATGACCCCTGCTTAACCTTACTTAAGATCCTTTGAATTAAGGAATTGATTTTGATGGTGGGAATATATACAATTTTTTCCTGATGAAGGTGTTGGTCGATGAATTATGACCTACCGAAACGCGTCGATGCTCTTTTAAATTGTGCTGTGTAACTATATGGGTGTATTTTCGGTTGAGAAAATATAAAAAGATATATATGTGTAATTGCATATTCTCTTCCTTGGTATGATCTTAATTTATTGTCTGTACCAGCCATTCATTTTATTTTCATTGTAGGAAATGTCTTTTCTTCCTTCTTTCCTACTTTTGCTCTGGTTCCCCCTGTTTTTAAATGTGCTGTTTTGGTCACCCGAACAGGGACCTTATCGGGTGACCCATCCTCGCCCGCGGATGGGTGAGGGGGTCGGGGCCACGTCGGGTCTGGCGGGCGGACTAGGGATCTCTGCATGAGAGGGTCCTGAGCTCGCAGCTTCCCCGTCTGTCTGACCGGTCCGTGCCTCACCCAGCAATCATCCCGACTGGGGTCCTGAACGGCGAAACCCTGGATCTGACCGTTTGGTCAGGAGAGTCGGCAGTGGAGAATAAATTCGGTTGACCTGTGTGCAACAGGTGAGTTTGCTTTGGTTCTTTGTGGATATGGTACCATTTGGGACGGTCTGAGGACCGATTTGGATACAAAGTGTTTGCAAACATTTTGGCCAGCAATATAACGAATTTGGCCTACTTTTGAAAATGCTGGTGTTTAGTCGTTTCTTGGTTTCTTGTTGTCGTTGTTCTGCTGATGCTTTATTGGAAGAAAGTCAGCCAGCGCCTCCGGAAGGCACTCCTAATTTTGACATGTATGTAAAACATGGCATTGGCCCTATTATGTTTAGTACGTTATGGCACAAATATACGAGGGACAATGCCGAGTTGCAGTGGCCGTTGACGGGCACTTTTGATGAACAAAAAATTAGTTTTTTGCAGGAGAAGTTGTTTGCGAAAAGAAGTAGGCAGTCTATGTTTGATTCCCTCAGAACATGGCAAAAAGAGGCTAAACAGAGGCGAATGAAAGCAGAGAAAGAGGCCATGAAGGAGAGGATGCAAACATTGACTCAGAAAGCTGTAGCGCATGACAGAGAGAAACAGGAGATAGGAATTGAAAGTGAAGATAGGAGGTTTCGACTGAATATTGTTACATCTTATGTAGCTCGAGAGGAAAATGATGCTTTTGTAGAAGAATTGCAGGATGCTCAACCTCCACCTCCGTATGCCCCGCAGAGGGTATATCCCGCTCTACCCCAACAGGCTCAGCTACCCGATTCTTCTGTCTCTGCTGTTTCTGCTTCTGTTACTGTTGATCAAACTGCCTTGGCCATTGCACCTCCTGTCCTTTCTTTGTCTTCGCCGTCTGTGGCAACTGCGGCTGTTAGTACTACTGCAACGCCTATTGCTTCTGCGTCTCTCTCTCCGGCTCTTACACCCACGACGCATCTGACAATGCCGTTGGTGCCTTCTCCCTCTGTTGTTACCCCCACTGTGTTCCTCCATTCCCCGACATCACTGAGTAGTGAAACACCGATGCACGGCCCTGAGGATAGAGAGTGGACGAAATTTAAAGAGCGCATGGGGCGAACGTTGGTCCGATCTGATGTGGGAGATGTAGAAAAAAAGGTGGTGGCTAATCAGGCAGCACAGTGGGCTCGTAACCCCATTTACAGTGTGGAAGATGTGTGGAGTGTGATGAAAGATTATGAGCCTTTCGTACAGCAACATGCCCTTAAGCACATGTCGGCTACTCAAATCGGTCATTGGGAGCAGTATTTGAAAGGTGCAGCACCGCAGATCATATAAGATATTAGGGCTCATGTGTATGTTACTGATATGGAGCCTGCTCATGTTTTTGGTAATGATGCAACATTGGTTGCTTATCGGGAAGGCTGCTGGAGAAGAGCCCCACCCCGGTATCTCAGTTCCCGATGAGGGAGGTGCATCCTATATATCACCCTGAAATACCAGAGCCACGGGATCAGCATGATGTTGTTACTAGACCAGGGGTAGCGGCCCGTTTCCAGGAACAGTGGGTTTATACTCCATGGAAAAGGAGTGAAGTCTTGTCCCTTAAAACTCAGTTACCTGACCCTAGGAAAAATCCTACTGCATACTATAAAGAATTGACTGAGGCCGCTTCATCAACGGTAATGACGCTTGCGGATATCGAAATGTTCTTTGGTTTGTTGGTGCCCGTTGATATTTGGAGGCATGTACATACGCAGGATCACGTTGCCGAATTGGGTGGTACCTGGGATCAAATTAAGGTATGGGACCAGGAAAGGAAGCCTAAGGCAGAGAAACTTGCTCTGCCTGGCAGTATTATCACTTATATGCATTCCCTTATCCCACCCCGAAAGATTGATTGGGACAAGCTATCGGCCTGTCGTCAGAAGAAAGATGAGAGTGCGTCTGATTTTTTCACCCGGTTTGAAAGTGTGTTTTTGAACTATAGTGGACAGAACTTGTCAATTGAGGGTGGTAAGCGTTTGTTTGTTAGTAGATTTGTTTCAAATTTGCTCCCCGAGATCGCGACTCGATTACAGGTTTCCGAGAGCACCTGGTCTACATCATCTCCTTCTGTCATTTTGAATATGGCACAGTATTATGAGCACAGGGAAAATGAGGATAAGGAAAAGATGGAGAAGAAGCATAAGGATTTGAAGACAAAGGTGCTGTTGCAGCAGGCTTCTCGGGGGAATGGTAGAGGACGTGGTGGTCCGGCTCTGCAGCTTCCTCGTACTAGCAGGAATACTACGCCGGTAGGGCCGAATCAGTGTGCATATTGTAAGGAGGAGGGACACTGGCGCAGCGAGTGTCTGGTGCTTTTTCAGAAGGTGGCGGTCCCTAGAGGATGGGGGTCTCGTGGACAGGGTCGTGGGGATGGTGGCCAGGACAGTGCTCAGACAGCTGAGACATCGCAGGGTCGTACTGATCAGAACTACTTTGACGACCCTCGGGGCAAACAGTACTACTATGATGACTATGATACGAATGAGGGGACCGGGATGTCTTACAGCTAGGACAGCCGGAGACAGGGTGAGGGACCAGTTTTGATACCTGTAGACCAACGAGGTCCGTACGTTAGTGCGGACGTGCGTGGTTCGACTAAGGAGTTTTTGGTGGATACAGGTGCGACGAACAGCTCTATTTCTCGTTCCTTGGTCCCTGGGGCGGCTCTGTCGGGCCATAATAATGTTTTGGTAGGATTTTCTGGTGTACCGGTTGTGAGCCCCATTTCCAAACCTCCTGCATTGACTATTGGTCCCTTTACTGTGGATTTGTCATTCTTCTTGACGTCTAATTGTGGAGAAAATTTGATGGGTTTGGACTTGTTGAAGAAATTGCATGCCGCGATATATTGCTCCCCAGAGGGTGTCTACATGACAATGGGTCCGAATGTTGTGTGCGCTACGCAGTGTCTGTCTAAAGATGCGCCTCTTCCAGCTGAATTTAGAGATGTGCCACCCACTCTGTCGGCAACGGGCGACACAGATGTGGGTTTGTTGCAGATATCGCCTGTTTATATTCGTGTCAAGGAAGGTGCTATTTTACCCCACATTCCTCAGTATAAGATATGGCAGGCAGGTGAGCGTGCTTTGATTCAAATTGTGCAAGACTTTATTGAGAAAGGATTGGTTGAGGAGACGACTGCTAATGTTTGTAACAGCCCCTTTCTTCCGATCCTCAAACGGACGCCTTCGGGTCCCTCTGAGTATCACAAAGATGTGTATCGCTTTGTAATTGATTTGCGTGAAGTTAACAAAATAGTGATTCCCCAGTTTCCAGTGGTCCCTGACATTACGACCCTCTTAACGATGATTTATTCTTCTGCTAAATTCTTTTCTGTCATTGACTTGAAAAATGCCTTCTTCAGTATCCCCATTCATCCTGACAGCAGGTATCTGTTCGGGTTCACCCTAGCTGGTAGAAGCTTTAGATTATGTCGCGCTCCTCAAAGCTATACAGAGAGTCAGAGTATTTATAGTCAGGCATTGAAAAGTCAGCTAGATTCCTTGTCGCTCCCCTCAGGTAATGTATTACTCCAATATGTTGACGACCTGCTCATCGACTCAGACACAGAACAAGGTTGTAGAGATAGTACGGTTAAATTGTTGCTTCATCTAGCTGACCAAGGTCATAAGGTATCCCTTTCCAAATTCCAGTATTGTCGACAGGAGGTCACCTATTTAGGTCTCCTACTGTCGAAGGAGGGTAGGAGATTGACCCCTGAACGCATCAGTACCATTGTGAAAATGCCTGTTCCGCAAACTCAGAAAAATGTGCGCGCTTTCATAGGTATCACTTCCTATTGCAGGCAGTGGATACCTGGATACTCACTGCTTGTTAAGCCCCTGCTGGCACTAACACTAAAAGATGTGCATGAGCCCCTGCCCTAGACGCTAGAGTGTCAGCAGTCTTTTGAGCAATCGAAAACTGCGCTTTGCTCGGCTCCAGTGCTTGGTACCCCCAACTATGCAAAATGCTTCGTGTTGTATGTCCATGAGTTGGGTGGTTGTGCGCTTTCTGTTTTAACACAAAAATTTGGCGATAAGCAACGACTGTGTGCTTATTTCTCTGCTGTGCTTGACCCTGTCGCGTGAGCCCTTCCGAGCTGTCTAAGAGCGGTCGCGGCTGTGGCTGTCTCAGTAAGACAATCGGCGGGACTCGTACTTGATTCCAATCTCACAGTTATGGTACCCCATGCCGTGGATACGCTTTTGAATAAGACAAGGACGCAGCACCTCACCAGTGCACGTCTGACCGGTTACGAGCTAATGCTCTTCCAAAAGCACATCACGATCAAACGCTGTGCCACTCTGAATCCAGCCACGTTACTACCCCTCCCTTCTGAAAATGAGGAGATTGACATACATGATGCATTTTTCGGACGGAGGAAGAGATGAAGGGATGGGTAGACCTGACTGATGTTCCCTTATCTGACCCCCAAGGGGAACTATATGTTGATGGCTCTTGTTTCAAATTGCCAGATGGCACCACCACTGCAGCATATGCAATTACTACACTGCACACGGTAGTTGAGACATCACAAGTTCCCTATCAGTTGGCCCAAGCTGCAGAGTTAGTCGCCCTTATTCGAGCTTGTGAATTGAGCGAGGGACTGATTGTTAATATTTATACTGACAGCCAGTACGCCTTCGGGGTCGCCCATAATTTTGGGCGGCTCTGGGCAGAGAGAGGGTTCCTTACTTCCCATGGGACACGCATTCAGCATGGTCCTCTCATATATAGGCTTTGGTCCGCTTTGACACTCCCTAAGAAATTGGCGATCGTGAAGTGCAGCGCTCATAAGAAGGTTACTGAAAAGGGGGGTGAGGGGAATGCTTTTGCAGATCAGACAGCTAAGGAGACAGCCCGCACTAAAATGAAAAGAATGTCTGTAGCAGGTCCAGCTAGGTGGGTGCCCGAATTCTCCATGTTTGAGGATACACTTGAAAACGTGAAGGAGATACAGAGTGAGGCCACGGTGGAGGAATTAGCGGTGTGGCAAGAAAGTACAGCATATTTAAAGGATGAAGGTTGTTGGATTGACAAGTCAGGGAAGCAGAGATGGATGTTGCCAGATGCATATGTTCTTCCTGTAGTGACAATGGCCCATGGCCCAGCCCATATCAGTGCTAAGGGTATTTGCAAACTGTTAGACCCCGTATGGCAGAATGGCAACATCTCCAAGACAGCTGCCCATTTAGTAAAATACTGCATGGTGTGCATGATGCACAATCATGACAAGGGTACCCCTACACCACCCAGTAATTTTGCACCGCCCACTTTCCCTTTTGAGGTCCTTCAAATTGATTTCATTGAAATGGACAGGGTCAATAATTTGAAGTATGTGTTAGTGGTTGTTAGTGTGTTCAGTAAATGGGTTGAGGCTTACCCCACTGAAGAGAATACAGCCATTGCGACTGCACAGATACTCCCGAAGGAGTTCTTTCCTCGCTTCGGCTTGCCCCGTTTGGTCTGGAGTGATAACGGAAGTCATTTCAATGCCAAGGTTATTCAGCTAGTTTGCAAGGGACTACACATTAGACAGAAGTTTCATGCTGCGAATCACCCCCAGTCAGCTGGTTTGGTTGAGAAGTACAATGGTACTCTCAAACTGAAATTGGCAAAGATTCAGGAGACCACGAGGTTGCAGTGGCCAGATGCTTTACCATTAGCCCTTTTGTCCACCAGAACAACAGCGCATTCTAGGACAGGATTGTCACCTTACGAGGTCGTGTTCGGGCGCCCGGTGAATGTCTGGGGTGTCCCGCGGCCGCGTACGTTTTCGGAAATCGAGTATCCTTTGCTGACAGATTACCTGTGTGAGTTAACTAAAAGTCTGCGTTCTATTCACCAACAGATACATGACTCCCTGCCACCTGTACCCGAGGGGCCAGGACATGACATTCGGCCCGGTGACTTCGTCTTGGTGAAAAATCTCCAGCGGAAAAAGAGTTTGGAGCCCAGCTGGATGGGACCTGTTCAGGTCCTCCTTGCTACCCGCACAGCTGTGAAGGTCACCAGCCGAAAGAACTGGATCCACTCGCACCACTGCCGCAGAGTACCCCTGCCCTTGCCTTATGATCAATGGGTGAGGGATGGTATTGGGGACTCGGAGTGTGAGAGAGTTCCACGATTCGTCCCTTTTTCTGATGCCAAGCTCACGTGGACCCAAACGGATGCTGAAAATAATGAAAGTACTAAATGCGGCAGTCCCCCCGGAGATCAAAGCAATTAAGGAGCCCCTTTCCACTGACCCTTCTGTGCCTGAGCCCCTTTTCACCGACCCTTCTGTGCCTGGAGTCACTAGGTACAATTTGCGCCCCAGACGGAGGAACGGTGCACCAAAGGAGAAGTCAGATTAGCTAGGGATGGACTGCGCAAGTCAGGTTGTACTTTGTCAGTAGTACCAACGGTGTTAGTTTAGGGTGAGGTGAGATTGGTGCATTGTTCTGACATTGGACAGGAATGTGCACCCCTGGAGGGGGGTACAGTATCCTGGACGACGTGGGATTCATCGCGAGCTAGGACTGAGCAGCTCCACCGCCGGTGCTCAAGAGCGCCAACGTTGATGAACAATAGGAGTCTACCAGTGAGGCTCAGACAGACACTGGGAACACTTGCCCCTTGCCATTCGTTTTATTGCATTCCCTTTTCCTTGCTTTACAATGTATCCGTTTGGTCGGCCTGTTACTGAGGAAGAACAGCCATTTGCACCTCCGCGTCCAGTGCGGGGTTGATCCACAAAAAGTAAAATAGTCTTTGTATCAATAGTTGCGATTGCACTAATAATTGTATTGGGAATATCTTGGTTCCTGGATGAGAAGTATCCTGTACATTCTTTGGTTGGTACAACACCGATTCCTCCAGAACACATTTTTGTCATTTTAGCCCCTCACAAAGGAGAGCATCGAAAGTCTTATAAGGATAATGTATTTAAACAAATGTTGCATCAGGCTCATAAGGTGTCGAACACAACTAATTGTTGGGCTTGTGGATTACTTCCCTCAGTGACTCATAAAAGTGATAACCTGTTGTCCATGCCACTGTCATACATCAGTAGTTGCGAGGGTTGGTTTGCATTGCTCAGTATGGTGCGTCTCCATCCCCAATTCGATACTCTGGATAGGACACCTGCTGATTCTTGCACTGTGGTACAGAACGTGCATTTCCATCATAGGGTTCCCCCCGGTGGTCCGACAGGCCAAAAGGCGTTTGGTAAATTGTTTAGGGACCTGCATAAATGCATACAAAAGTGTAAAGAACGGGACATGATTTCGAATGGAAATAGCTGACTTCCAGGGGTTCAACACGTCCGAGTACTTCCAGTCTTTCCAGGCTCGTAATGTTACTAAGGACAAGCCAATACCTGTGTCAGTGGTTAACACAACAGCTAGTTTCTGTGTCCAGGGAGCCGGGAGGATAAAAGTAGGGGAGAGCAGATGCAATTCCACATATGAGTTGAGAACGACCGATAGTCCATCCTTAATACCACCCCCTAATGTCTATTTTGTCTGTGGATCCCAAGCTTATGTCTGGCCCCCGGAGGGATGGTCGGGCAGGTGATATCTCTCTTTTCTCCTTCCCCCTGTGTATATAGCTCCGCCCAATTACCATAAAGACCATCAGCTACAGCGTAGGAGTGTATACTTGTCCCGAGTCAGAAGGGTTATTGACACGAAAGATATAGATCAGACAGATACCACCTTACAACAGTTTGAGGATGCCATGAAGGGTATCGTACCTTTCTGGGGCCCCATGGCTAATAGCCTTCAGCTTCGTCGGCTCACAAGAGTTGTGGAAGGGGTTATTAATACCCAGTGATATTGGTCAGGGATACTGACCAATATCACTGCTGAGCTCCAGGCTACGAGGCTCGTCACCTTACAAAACAGGATGGTGTTAGACGTCATCCTTGCCGATCGGGGAGGGGCCTGTCGCGTTAGTGGCAGTAGCTGCTTTGTGTACATTCCTGACCACGCCCCCAATGTGTATGCTGCCATACAGAAGTTGCATTGACTTTCATCTGACATACACCAAGAAAATGGTACTTGGACTCTCTCTGGATGGTTCTGGGGTATGTTCACGTCCTGGGGTTGGAAGATTCTTATCTTTCTGGTTGCAGTTGCTGGTATTATCTTTACATGTTGCCTTTGCATACACTGCCTTCCGGCTTGTTGCGCTTATTGTGTAAGTACTCTGACGCCT
Source organism: Calotriton arnoldi (assembly GCA_963921515.1). Lineage (NCBI taxonomy): Eukaryota > Metazoa > Chordata > Amphibia > Caudata > Salamandridae > Calotriton > Calotriton arnoldi. The sequence goes on along the minus strand of CAWUFW010019769.1, from coordinate 122,233 downwards.
AATCCAAAGATAGCAGTCCATGACACTAATGCCACGATCATGATGCTGAAGGATATTAATGACATTATGTTGATTGATGATGGTATCTTTGAATATTGACTATGCACACATCAGCATATAGTGTTAGCTTTTATTTTACGCAATATGTTATCTGTTTCTAGGAGGTAATAAAATGAGTTAGTGACTGCTAAAAGGAGGGTCTGTTGGAATAAAAATGTTTTAGCTGAGTTATCCATGCATTGTATGTCTTAAGTTAGCATTTGCGGCACCATTTTATATTCAGCCGCCATTTTGAGCTATGATCGAAACTAACTTCTGTCTCACTCTCTCTCTGCCCCAGCTGAAAGCAGCTGCGATAGTTTTCGTTTCTCCAAGGTTGAGCTTCGCTGTACTAATGAATACACTGTCCTTGTCTGTACATACCTTTCCCACTAGATAGGCCTGCTCCCGTCCTTAGAGCGGCGGGCGCAGGCAGAGTGACCTTGCCGCTGAGATAGCATGTGCCAAGTCTCAGGATCGAAACCCATCCTTCTGTATCTCCTTTGTTCACCAGCTACCAACTGGAAATTTCCAGACATGGCGTGTCTTTATTGGTTCTGAACTGTACATAATGTATCACCATGCTTGCTAAAGTCAGTCCCTCTGCAGCAATCCAAGGAGGCTGGTCAGACTGGACTCCACTCGAGTGTATCCTGAATAAAACATACTTGGTTGGTATTCTCTACTGTCTGACCGACTCTTCATTTGTATGGAAGGCTGAGAGGTGCTCGCGAGTGACCCGGGTGGCCCTAATTGGGTCACTTCCTTCACTCATCATACCTCCTCACACTTATGGCCCAGCAGGGGCGTAGTGAACCCCCTGCTTTGGCATCTACAGCGGGCATGGGGCTCTTCATGAGCCTTTTCTGTCTGCAACTCGGCAGACAAAATCTCATAAATTACGCAATGAAGAAATACAATGTCAATAGAAGAGCAAGCGGGAGCAAGGAAACACAAAACATGGGTAAATAGACAATGGAAGGAAGGAATATTGAATAAAAGGAAGGGTGAAAGGAAGGAGGGATGAGTAGGTGGATGAACGAGTGGGTGGATGAATGTGTGCATAGATGGATGAATATGTGAAAGAATGAGTGAAGGGTAGGTGGATAGACAGGTGAAAGGATGGTCCAGTAGATGGATGGTTGGATGGGTGAATGAATGGATCGGTGGATGTACATGTGAAAGGATGGTGGATGGATGGATGAGTAGGGTGAAAGGTTGAGCAAATGGGTGGCAGAGTGGACGAATTAATGAAAGGATGGATGGAGAGTGGATGGAAGGATGGGGATGGATGGATGGATGGCTGGATGGCAGAGTGAATGAGTGGATGGATGCATGGATGGATGGCAGAGCGGATGGATAGATCAGTGGATGGCAGAGTAGATGGATTGATGGAATGGGAAAAGATTGAATTATGCATGAAAAAATGAATGGATGTAAGAATGTAAAGGTGAAATAGTGGATATCAGCAGGTGGATAGAAGGGTGAAATGGTGAATAGATAGGTGTTTGGATGAAAGAGACAGGAGAGCTCTTCTATGGAATGGTAAGCTCACTTGCATTTGCTTGATTTGTGCCATCAGAGCTTTCATTACAAAGTGGGGGGTACTACATTTTCTGGCTATACCCTTGTGGCCCAGCCTCTTTTAGGGGTGTCCTTCAAAATGCCGAATGCATTTGGCACCAATGACCTTAGTAGAGAATGTGTTCCTCACCTATTTGACCTGATTGATGCTTAGTTTATTGATTCGTCGATGACACCATTCCTCAACATCCTCCTGGCCAGTGACTACATGCTTCTTAACAAAATGTGGCTTCTGCATGCCAAGTATTGCTATAATTTTCCTGGGCTGAACCTTATAATTATAACTTAATGGGCTTCACAATGAGTACATCAAGCATCTAATCGCCAACTGCATTACACAACAACCTCCTAAGGTAAGAGTCGATTGTCTACTGCTCACCAAAAAACCGAGATGGTCCCTCCTCAGCAGAAGCCCTGGGCTTAGCTCTGCACCTGATGCTCACTTTCAAGTGTTCGGTCATCTCGGGTGATTTTAACATCTGAGCGAATCACCTCCAAAACACATATTTATTTTATTTTGACAGCTTAAAGGAAAGGGAGGTGGGGTGTAGGCATTAGCAAGCTGAAAAAGAGATGCAGCAGTGAGCCTTGAGCAGAGGGGTGCCACCTCCTGAGAGTGGCCATCGCCTGTGGTACTGGTCCAACCAGTCAAGTGACTATCATAGGGAGGTGTATTGTGTAACAGGCGTTCTATGCCCCAAAACACTAGAAGAAACTACTCATCAGTGCTGCAAATAGCAGTCGGATGTTTGCCTGGACCTCACGGAATGTCATAGCAGGGATGTACTGGAGAGTGGGAAAGAAAGAAAGGGAGGGGAAACGCCACAGGATACACCAGGAAAAGAAGCAGGTATAGGAGGGTATAGGAAATATGTTTCATATTTTTATTAGTAGTAGTAGTAGTAGTAATAGTAGTAGTAGTAGCAGTAGGAGTAACAGTAATATTATTATCACTATTATTATTTATTTTTTAATTTTACTTATTTATTTATTTTTATAAGAACAAAACTGATAAGGTCATCGGTGCAGCAAAGCAGCATATGACATGATAACATAAAAAACTAGCAAGTCATGAGCGATCACATAGTACACACAGAGACCATTGAAAGTGTGACAATGATACAAAGGTTACACCGGGGGCACAGAAGGCATAGCATAACAACCTAATATATAATAATTGTATGGAGGTACAAAGTTATACATAATCAGAGTGATAGAACCCGTCCAATGGAATGCCAGGCAAAGATAGAGCAGAGGGAAAACATAGCAATCAATCAAGATTGAGTTTTGACAAATAGCAGCGCTGGGGACCACAAAAAGTCTGGGGACGAGCAGTCGACGGCAGTGTTGTAGCATAAGTTCCGGACCAATCTTCGCACAGTGACATGTCCTTTAGCCAATCACGAAATGTTGGCGCCCGCCTGCCACCCCATTGCATTGTCACCCTGTGCCTAACCAACAGTAGACCCATGGCTGTAAACTTCCAAATTGTTTTTGGTACCTCTTTTACGGAACCCAACAGAGCCACCATGGGAACAAAGGGGGAGGAATTCTCAGTCATGGTATTCAGGGCTGCGGTGACATGAGACCAAAACGATGCCATACCTGGTATCTTCAGTGTGATAGCAGCAAGCAATATTTGTGGGTGAGAGATAGGCCCGCACCAGAAATTTGTAGTGTATAAGATAGTGTCTACCATTAGGGGACACATCCCTGGGCTGTTGACAACAATATTGCCACTGGTCATCTGCTATGTCATGCCCAAAATCCCTCCCCCATGCCATCCAGGCCTTGGGGAGCTCTGTAATTATATTATCCATCACTGCAGCATACAATCTTGAGATAAGCCTGCATGGATGTGGGTCAGAGAGCAGTACCATCAGGACAGGCCATACGGGGGGTTCCTCCGGGAACATAGGAAAAAAGTCACGGACAATACGTGAAGTCCTGCCATATACCCAAACATCCATTGGTGTAGCAAGCGAATAATAATGATAATAATAATAATAGGCAAGCTTGTAAAGCGCATGGTTACACCAACTGCTGTGTCCCCGCGCTGAGGCACAAACTCGTCAGATGTAAAAAGAAGGAGCAGAGAGAAGGGACCTATGCACGGAAGAGCCAGGTTTTTAGTTTCTTCCGGAAAAGCGATTCCAATGGTTCAGCACGGAGGAAGAGAGGGAGTGCATTCCAGTTCTTGGAGGCCAGATAACTAAAAGAGCGGGCTCCCATTTTAGCTTTCTTAACTTTAGGGACCTTGACCAAATAAGTTCCGGTAGATCTGAGAAGGCGAGTCGGATTGTAGGGAATGAGTAGATTGTGTAAGTAGCTAGGACCTTTCCCCTGCAGGATGCGGTGGCTAATACACAAGGTTTTGAAGAGGATTCTCTCCTTAAGTGGTAGCCAGTGTAGGACAGCAAGAGCCTTCCTGGTAGAGGTTCTCCTGGGAAGCATCAGCACAAGGCGAGCAGCTGCGTTCTGAATGCGTTGAAGCCTATGAAGGCATTTGTTAGTTGCTCCTAGGTATAGAGCATTTCCGTAGTCCAGTTGGGATGTCACTAACGCATGGACTAGGGTTTTCCTGGCTGAAGTGGGGAGCACATCCAGAGTTTTCCGTAATCCTCTCAAGATTCCAAAGCACTTCCCAGCCACCTTTCTGGTGTGAGCCTCAAAAGAGAGATTGGAGTCTAACCACACGCCCACGTTTTTAACCTGTTTTCTTAGGGAGGGGGTAGGACCCAATATTTGTGGCCACCGTGCCGATGACCAGATGGAGGGAGATTTCCCCACCACTAAAATCTCTGTTTTGCTGCCATTTAGTTTTAGGCAGTTATTTGTCATCCAAGATGAAAAGTCCTGCAGGCAAGCAGAGAAATTAGTGGCTGCTACCTCAGAGGCCTGTGACAGCGAGACCACCAATTGCGTGTCATCTGCATATGACATGATGGTGACTCTGTGCCATTCTATAATCTCTGCCAAAGGTGCAATATAAGATTAAAAAGAGTGGGGCTCAGTATGGAGCCTTGAGGGACCCCTTGGGACAGCGCAATGCTTTTGGAGAAATGTGGTCGTTGAGCCACCTGAAAGCTGCGGTCCTGCAAGAAGGCAGCCATCCATTTAAATGCCAATTTGTCCAGCCCACGTACACTGAGACGCTGTAAGAGCAGTTCATGGGATACTGTATCAAAGGCCGCACTGAGGTCCAAAAGGACCAGGGCTACTGTCTGGCCTTCATCTACATGTCTGCATATTGTCTCAGTTATAAGAAGCAGTGCGGACTCTGTGGAGTACGTAGCTCTAAAGCCCGATTGTGTGGGGTGAAGTAAACTATGCCGATTAATGTGGGCAGTTAATTGAGTGTTAACCACTTTTTCGGCTATTTTGGCGAAATAGGGCAAGAGTGAAATAGGGAGGAAGTTCTCCAACTGACTCGAGTTGGCACCTGGCTTTTTCTTTATGGGGAGGACAACTGCTTGCTTCCCCCGCTTAGGGACCACACCTTCAGCAAAGGAAAGTTCAAAGAGCTGCCTAATGTAGGGTATTAAGATCTCCAGGCCATCTCTCATAATTTTGGGTGTCGCAGGGTCTGTGGGAGAGCCGGATTTAATACTTAAGGCTATGCCTTTGAGATCTTCACAAGAGGGTGGATCAAATTTGGAGAGGCGGATAGCCTCCTCCACGTTGGTCCTCTCCAATTGACAGAAGATCCCATTGCGTGCTTCATCCGGAAAGGTAGTGTCCATTTACCTACCTTCTCCGCAAAGAAATCAGCCATTTGATTACATGACTCCACTGAGCTGGCCGTAGGAGTTACAGTTCTCGCAAGTGAAGATATGTCTTTAAAGATGGTAAATAGTTCTTTAGAGGAGCTCACTGCTTGCTCTATTCTATCACTGTAATAGGCAGCGCGTGTTCTTTTAATAAGGGAGTGATAATGTTTTAAGTTCACCTTGTATTCAGTCTTCTTGAGGTCTGAGAAATCCCTCCTCCATAAGCGTTCTAGACGCTTACAGGATTTTTTTGCTATTCTAGTTCTTCATTGAACCAAGGTGCAGATTTTAACTGTCTGCTCGGGACACTGGAGGTCCATGGGGCCACTCTATCCAGTGCTTCCGTAATCCATTTCTCCACTGAGCTACAAGCCACCTCGATATCTTTACCCATAAGAGGGCAACTCTGCTGGAGGGCGTGTCTGAAACTTGCAGGGGTAAATCTAGCCCATCTCCTATGTGGCATGCTTAAACCTCTAGTATCAGTAGGTGGGATAGTAGCTAAGCGGACAGTGAAGGGGACACGATGGTGGTCCGACCAAGGGACTGAAATCACCCACATATTCACGGTATGATTTAAACTTATGGTCTTGAAACAAATCGCCTAGTGTTTTGATATTTCTTTTAGCAAGAGGCAGTAGTAACTCCGGGGCATTGCAAGATCGGGACCAACAGCAACATTTAATGGGCGGTTGAGGTGAGTACGGGACAGGAACGTCACAAAGCGAGGAGAGTCTGTTTCAGGCCCAGACAGTACATCCAACAGTGTGGATTTTCTGGGAGGGTCGTGAAAGTCACTCAAAGGGGGCAGCAAAAAGTGGAATGGGGGAAATTATACCTGGTTCTAAGACAACATGTGGGGAAGACCTACTGGTATGGAACCAGTGATGAATGAATTGCACCTTTGCCACCAGATAGTATACTTCGAAGTTAGGGCTTGCAAAGCCCCCCTTGTGGTGTGGGAGTTGTAGTACATGCCATCCAATACGAGGCTGCCGGCCTGCCCATGCTAATTTAATCATAAGAGTGCGCAATTGAGCAAAAAAGGCCATATTCAGAGGGATGGGGATGTTCTGAAAAAGTAAAGTAATTTCGGTAAGACACCCATTTTCATAAGGGCCACCCTTCTCGTCAGAGAAAGTGGCAGAGTAATCCAACAATCAATATGGGATTTCAGGTCCTCAATATAGCGGCCATAATTTTCCCTAAGAATAACAGGGATATCCGTATGATAAAGAATGCCCAGATATCGAATGGGGTCTGTCTGCCAATGCACCAGGTATGATATGTCTGGGTGAATAGTGGAACTGGTGAGAGGAACCATGATAGATTTGTTCCAATTAATCAGTAGGCCTGACCAGCGACCAAAGTTCACAATTTTCTTCAAAAAGAGGAATTAGATTGACAGCAGAATTTTTTACCACTAGCATGGTATCATCAGCGTACATGGATAAAAGAGTATATCAGAATCCCATATTCACCCCTTGTCGACAGTGGCACTACCGCAGGGCACACGCCATGGGCTCCACAGCCAAAGCAAAAAGGAGAGGTGACAGGGGGCACCCCTGTCGTGTGCCTCGCCAGATTGTAAACAGCCCAGAGAGCCCATCATTCAGACGCAATCTGGCAGAAGGAGCAGTGTACAGGAGACGTACCCATTTAACAAAGGCCTCACCCAGCCCGAATCTAGACAGCAATGTGAGTAAAAAAGGCCACTCAACAATGTCAAACGCCTTAGCAGCATCTGAAAAAGCAGCAACAGTGGGTGTGCTGGGGTCTAGCTGATGTGTGAGGGCAAAGAGTGAACGGTGATTATCCGCAGTGGACCGGACCGAAATAAACCCAGACTGATCAGGTCTGATCAGTCGCTGCATCAGTGGTAACAATCTATTAGCTAATAGCTTAGCCAGGATTTTACAATCACGTTAATAAGGGATAGGGGACGATACGATTCACACTTAGTTGAGGGCTTATCTGGCTTAAGAAGTGCGATTATGATGGATTCCAGCATCGTCAGCAGCAGCTGACTAGTCTGAAAAGCCTCCTCAAAGACAGCTAAAAGAATAGGTGTCAATTCTTCAGCATATACCTTATAAAACTCCACAGGAAGGCCATCACTACTCGGAGCCTTCCCATTTCGTAATTGGCGTATGACACATTTAATCTCAATCCCAGTAGGAGGTTGACGTAGCATCTCTCGCGCCACCTGATCTAACCACGCCAGTGTCACCCTGTCCAGGTAAGCCGAAATATCAGTAGGATCTGTTACTGATTGTGGGATATACAGGCATTGATAGTAAGTGACAAACTCATTCACTAGATCTTTAGGATGATATATCGAATGCCCATCATTTGTGTTCAGGCCCTAGATATGATTGGCAGCCCGCTTAGGCTTCCTCAACATGGCTAAAGTATGTCCCGGCCTGTCACCCTCCCCCATATTTGCGCGCCAGCTAATATTTGCCTAAGAATTTCACCTCCCGGTCAGCCTCATCTTGGAACTCCATCAGGAGTGAGCGCATTGTGGCCAAAAGAGTAGGGTCCTTGGTTTCCTCATATTGTAATGACAAGGCACAAAGTTCCCGCTCGAGTCCGGTCAATCCGCTCTGGATGGACTTGAGGATACCATGACTTTTAGTGATGCACTCTCCTTGGATAACAGCCTTCAAGGCTTCCCAGAACAAGTTAGTGATGCCACTGAGCCCCTATTTAGGGTTATATGGTCCCCCATGGCAGTACGGATTTCCTCCACAAAAGTAGAGTCCAAGAAGTTTTTGGGCTGAAGGTGCCACAGCAACGTACGCAACCATTCTCTTGGCAAATCTAAAAACAATTTTAACGGGGAGTGGTCAGAAAGTGTTCTAGGGATGTGTTGGATATTGCGGGTCCATCCCAGAATGTCCCGTGATCCCACCCAAAATCAAGGCTTGAGGAAGTGTCATGGACGGTAGAATGGAAGGTGTATTCTCTGACCTCGCAATATCTTGATCGCCATAAATCTAGCAGTTCAAGCTGTCCCATGGCCGAAATAAAGGCTCCACGAGACCTAGTAAGGCATTGTTCATGACAGTCAGAGCAATGTAGATCTATATCAAGTTATGATCTCCTCCCCAAATAAGCAAGTGTGGGTCGAGTGCCATACAATGCTTAAGCACGGCAAGGAAAACATCAGGGTTGTCCACATTGGGCCCATAGGTATTGGGTAATGTAATGTGTGTGTGCCCAATAAGGCCCTGTTCTACCAGGTATCTCCCATCAGGGTCAGCTACAGATCAAAGATGGCAGAAAGGAACCTGCTTTGTAATAATAATAGCAACCCCTCTAGCATAGGAGGAGTAGGGCACAAAATATTGGTGAAGACCCCATGTGGCAAACAATGTCGTTCTTCACCAGGCACAAGATGTGTTTCGTTCAACAGAATGACATCCACCTGATGACAGCACAGGTAAGCAAGGACCTGACTGCCTTTGCTATAATTGTTAAGGCCCTGAACGTTCCAGGTGACAAACCTTAGAGGAATAGCACTGGGATAAGATTGGTGAACCATAGAGCAAGTAAAGTACCAAGTCTGTTACAACATTTCACAGTAATAGTGATGCGCATGTAGAAATGTTGCAAGAACAGGACAACATAATACCCCACCCCATCCCTCCCACCCAGCCCACCCACACCAGGACCCAATTTCCCAGTGACAGTCCCAAACACAAAGAACAGCAAAATTCGAGGAACTCATATAGAACAAACCTAAGGATATAAGACATTAGAACAAATAAAGGCCAAAAGCAGAGGTCGGCTAGAGCACTAGTACAAAAATGGCATTCTGCCAGCAAGTTAAGCAAGTATTCAACAATTATATTAATACTCAGTAGCAGTACATATGAATCTGACTGATCAAATTATTTCTAACAAAGAAATGTCCGGAGAGAGAATGTCATCAGTATAGTATCAGGCATAACGAACATTTCAAAATGACATGAGTGTAATGAAGAAAAATCAACAGATCAGGCCCCTACATTACACATGATAACAGTTAACAATTGCAGTGAGTCATTCCACTTCATCCAGGGGCAAACTATTTCCAGCATCCTCATGAGGGGTGAAGACCTCTTCTGCACAAAGGCCAGTGCTGCAGAGGGGTCAGTGAAGAGTTTGAGTTTACCCTTCTAGGAGAAGCGCAGCTTGGCAGGATATAACATGGCATATGTAATGCCCCGTTCTTGCAGCTTCTTTCTTACAGTGAGTAACTTTTGGTAAGCCTCCTGTACTGATTGAGTAAAATCGGGAAAAAATGTAAGGCGCATTCCATCGGGATTCACTTCCCACGCTTCATGGGCCGAGCGAAGCACCTGATCCCTGTCACGATAATTCAAAATGTTTACAATGATGGGACGAGGGGGTGCCCCTGGGACAGTCCGCGGGCCAGTGATCTGTGTGCCCGCTCCACTACAAAGGACTTTGAAAAGTGTTCAGTGCCAAACAGAGTTAGGAGGAGCCTCTCAACATAATCCTCAGTGCGCCCCATTGCTGTAGACTCAGGAATACCAATAATGAGGACATTGTTCCTCCTGGAGCGTGCCTTCAGGTCCTCGTTCTTTAGTTGCACCTTCCAAAGTTCTGTCCTAAACTCCTCCAGGTCTTTACCTGCTGCACCTGAACATCCTCAACATCTGAGATGCACTGTTCGGCATCAGGCAGTCGCATCTGTTGCTTGTCCATGCGGTCTTTCATATCATCCATAGGCCTGGTGAGGGAGTCAAGTTTACAATCAAGGGCATTAAGACTCGAACGCATTTACAACAGCAAACGTTTGATGTCCTCAGCTGGGGGGGGGCGTTCTCAGGGTCTTCCCCTCCACCCAGCGGTTGCTCAGAGGAGATGGAAGGAAGGCGCGACTGTCTCCGGGCTTCGAAGGTAAGGCGCTGTTGTTTGGCATCCGTCTTGCCCATGGTGAGTTGTGGAGTGTGGACCTGCAGGGGAATCAAGAGTACCAGGAGGCAGCAGCAGTGGGGTAGGAGACGGAAGCCCCCCACCAGGCAGACTGTAGACGACAACAGGATCTCGCGTTTCTGGTATAGGGCTCAACCGCAGAAGAGAGAGATTCAGGCCCTAAGGGGTGCAACGGAGCCACAATATGATGCTCAGATAGCGTAACACACTTATCCCATGGTAGGGGGACAATAAAGTGGCAGGAATTCCACTTAGAGAGAATGTAGGATCCAAATGCCTCCGCAGGGTGCAAATGCGCGTTTGTCTCAACCGCGTCCAGGATGTTGGTAGGCCGTGACTAGGCCGTAGGCACACCCGGTCGCCGTCAAACTCCGCCGGCTGTACCTGGCACGTCCAGCGCCAACCGCAGTCCCAGGCCCCAGCACCGACCACTCCGGCGCACCTCAGGGTATATCGCCGACCCAAGATCTGGATCGGCAGCAGCGCTGCGCCCCAGGAGCCTAGGGCCGCAGTCGGCAGTCCAGTGGCACAGGCCCCGCCTAGGGGGTCACCCTCCGGCACTCGTCCTTCTGGTGCCACATGGGGTCCTGGTCACAGCAGCTAAGAGCAGGCTTGTCGGCAGAGGATTGGCATCCTGATGCTGCCAAAGGAAAAGATAGCAGAACCGGGTTACATGGGTAATTGTTGCTCAGACCTGTGGAGCGAGATTAAAAAGCCGCCATCTTGGGCCAGTGCAAAGCCACGCCCCCCCACTATTATTAACAATAATAATAGTGCCATTTATTAGCTGCCTACCAAAACATTGTCACTAAGCACAGGTCTTCTATTGTTTGTCTGCAGGGGTTTAAACAGGTAGGTATTGAGTTTTTTCCTGGATTTCCTTTCTAGTGGCAGCTGGATGCTCTAGCACCTAATTCCATGCGGCCTCTTTCTGTAATAAGCTTGCATACTTTTCTTTACTGGATCATGGGGCCTAAAGGGGTTGTATGGTTTGATTTTGTCGGTGAGATATGTCCTGGGTGCGCCCCACTGTTTCCATGCATATTTAACTGGCTATGGTGCAGTCCTAATGCAGAGACCACAATCCAGATATGAAAGTCATGTACACTGAAATGTCAGGAAGCTTGTCCTGAGTCCTTCACTTGTGAAAAGTTTCTTAATATTTGTGCTAAGGAGTAAAATCTTATCCTTGATGATCCTAAAGTAAGGAGCATTTCGACAGACAAAATGCGCTTTGCCCACAAAACCAGTCAGTAGCCCCGGAAATCTATTGGGAATGGGATGAATACCTTTTTTGTAAGTTACAAAGCCATCGGCGTAAGAGGTGACAGTGACTGGGAGTACCTATGGACAATTGTATGGGAGTCAGAATCTGGAAGTTTGATGACTGACAGAGACTTAATGCGTTAAGTCATAAGAATGAGGAGATTCTAAAGCACAACATCTTGAGCTCTCTCTGGAACATGGTGAAAAAGGCAGCACTGCCTGAAGGGGCACCATTAGGAAAGAATTAACTCAAAGTTTGGTGTTTTTGAGCAGGAGATCTCTAGGTATGGGATGTCTTTTCTGTGAGAAGCCCAGCAGCCTCACAGAAGTGTAAATTATCAACACAGGGAGAGCAGAAGAAGAATACTAGTGAGATGGGAGGGGGCCGGGGGCAGACTTGTTACCCGAGCAGAATGTTTGGGCCAGGGGCGTAACGGAGGCTTCCCAGAATTTCTTGCTTGGAGGGGACCCCCTCAACCTCTAAGCCATGCCATTTCATGCCTTGCAGCCAGTGGTCACAGTGCATTAAAAAAAAGTATGGGAACTGTGAGATGCTGCACGCAAGAGGGCGGGAGAGAGGGCGGGTGAGTGAGGGTGTGGGCATGGCCAAAAAACAAAATATTCTGTAACTTTTTTCAGTCTTTCACCTTCCGGTAACTACATATAAAATAGCACACAGCTTAAATGAAAATTAATATGTTAATCAGTGGGAAATACACTATCATACATTCTGAAACCTCTATTAGTTAATGTACCGCACCAAATCCTGGTTGATGCGGTGGAGAATAGTGACTTGTGTATGTTTAGTGCTACAAAGTCCCAGTCTGTGACAGAAAGCACTGTGAACATGCAAGTCATTATTTTAAACTTGCATTACACACAGTATAAGAAAGGCAGCTACAGAATGTGCAAAAAGGTTTAAGATAAAAAGTGTTTCCAAAATATAGATTTTTTTGCACGCTGTACATAGTGCAGGTTTTTTTTTTATAACTGTCTTTTAAAAGCACACACTTCACAGCTTCCAGGCGCCCTTTACATTTACAGATTGGGCATTTGTGCATTTTTACACTTCTTTCAGACAATCAGAAACCCTGCCAAGAAGGCTTGTTTAGCTGTCTGCCCCTCCCGCGGCTTCACAGCTCAGGAGGGTCCCTGAATGACACTTCAGCTGAAGCTTTTCAACTCCCGGAATGAACAGGGCGGTTGACTTTTGGCAACATGCATTTGCAATGCAATAGGTCTCACATTTACACGAGACCTATTGCATTGCAAATGGTACACATCACGACAACGGGAGGGAGGGCAGGCGGGGGGGAGGCACGGACAACGGGAGGGAGGGAGTGCTTGGAGAAGGCATGGACAACAGGAGGGTGGGGGGCGGGCAGGGGGGAGAAGGCACGGACAACGGGAGGGCGGGGGGGAGAGAAGGCACGGACAACGGGAGGGAAGGGGAATAAAGAAGGCACCAAAGCACGTCCTGCCCGCAGTAGGAGAACCTCATTAAAGAAAATAGTGCTCACAGTCTAAATCACACGTACCATGTAACAACCGAAGTAATGGGGCCAGTCGCCATGGGAGGTGACAAATGAAGAGGAGGTGGTACTAAGGAGGGACTAACAAGCCTATCAACACATCAGAAGCCAGCATTTAGGACAGACAATGACACAAGCCAATGCCAAATATGGGCGGAGAGTGGGCGGAGCTTCTATTCACCTACTCCTCTACAATAAGTCTCGCAGAGCAGCGCATGCGCGCTGGCTCTAGGCTCGACCTAAAAAGTTGGGGAACTGTTTTCCTAAAATTAGAAAAGTAAGTGCAGGCCGTGCCCCTCAGATCCTCCCACTTTGACCACTGCTTGCAGCATGCGTGCAATGGCATGGAATAAGAAATAGTTAAACGCTCGGGGAAGCAGCAACTCTGCTTTCCCGAGCAGGCCCCTGCAGTATTGGGGTGCTGGGGGGGGTTGGCAACCTTCAGGGGGCCGGGGCCCCCCTTGAGCCCAAGACCGATGAATATCCAAGCAATCTGGGAGACATCAGGGTCCCTCATCACATTCTACTGGGGGTGGGGGGCATCATTTTGCGTTACGCCACTGGACTGGGCTCTGGGCCTAGTTCATATTTTGTAAACATATTTCTTCCTCGAGATTTAGTTCTGCTTTCACTCATTATAAAAAATGTGAATGCAGTATTTTTCTGTTATTATAAAGAAGGTGGTATTTGAAAGTGAAGCAGCCTCCACGCTGTTGCTAACATGCTGTAAATTCATGGCGTGTCTGCTCACTGTATACAGTATGTGCATAGTTGCGTTCAATCATGGAGTTTAAATGTACACATAAGAACACTGCAGAATATGAAAGTAAAGAGCAGCCATGGCTATAGGGAGGAGGTATATTTGTGCCTTTGGTCATGGGTATAATCTGCATTAAGTATTTTTTATCCACATCACAAATGGAAAGATTCTGTGCAGTTGCTGTACGCGTGGGGGTACCGAATTAGGAAATAAGCGAGTATATTAGGAAATACAATATTCCCAATCTGTAATAAAACCTAAGACAGTTTCCCAATATCCTCCAGGTAACTGTTAATAAGAGAACATTTCAACAGATTATTGTGCCTCATTTGGTCGCACTCGCTTCTTCAAACATACTCCTGAGGTATCCAACATAGGTCCAGGTAGGTCCCATATTTGTCTGATTTTCAAAATAACAACTAATAATGTAAATAATTTCCATTTAGATTTCCTGAATGTAAATTTATTTTGCGTGAAAATTCTTTAAATATGACATACAGCCTGCCCTGCTGAACCTAGCTTCAACAACACTAACACATTTAATCACGGTGTCAACACATCAAGGTAGTAGGTCTGGGGGAAATTTAAATGAAACCAGCATAATTCGCGCACATTTGGGAATACGTTACTCTTGTTAAGCAAAATTCCTGAAATTACTCCATTATGCCACTTCAATCAATCAATCAATCAGGTCACTTATAAAGCGCACTACATACCCGCGAGGGTCTCAAGGCGCTGGGGGAAGAGGGGGGGGTGTGCTGCTACTGATCGAAGAGCCAGGTCTTGAGGAGTCTTCTGAAGGCCAGTAGGTCTTGGGTCTGCCGAAGGTTGGTGGGGAGGGTGTTCCAGGTCTTGGCGGCGAGGTGGGAGAAGGATCTGCCGCCGCCGGTCGTTTTCCGGATGCGGGGGACTGTGGCGAGGGCGAGGCTGGTGGAGCGGAGCTGGCGGGTGGGGGTGTAGAAGCTGAGTCATCTGTTGAGGTAGGCTGGTCCGGAGTTGTGGAGTGCTTTGTGTGCATGGGTGAGGAGCTTGAAGGTTATCCTCTTGTTGACAGGGAGCCAGTGCAGGTCTCTCAGGTGGGGTGTGATGTGGCTGCGGCGGGGGATGTCGAGGATAAGACGTGCAGAGGCATTCTGGATGCGTTGCAGCCGTCTCAGGAGCTTAGCCGTCGTTCCTACGTAGAGGGCGTTTCCGTAGTCCATCCTGCTGGTGACGAGGGCCTGGGTGACTGTTTTTCTTGTTTCGGTGGGGATCCACTTGAAGATCCTGCGGAGCATTCGGAGGGTGTTGAAGCAGGATGAGGAAACGGCGTTGACCTGCTTAGTCATGGAGAGGGTGGGGTCGAGGATGACCCCTAGGTTGCGTGCGTGGTCGGTGGGTGTCGGGGCTGTTCCCAGTGATGTCGGCCACCAGGAGTCGTCCCAGGCTGAAGGGTTGGAGCCAAGGATGAGGACCTCCGTCTTGTCCGAGTTCAGCTCCAGGCGGCTGGTCCTCATCCATTCGGCGACGGCCTTCATTCCTTCGTGGAGGTGGGTTTTGGCGGTGTGAGGGTCTTTGGTGAGGGAGAGGATCAGCTGGGTGTCGTCGGCGTAGGAGATGATGTTGAGGTTGTACTGCCGTGCGACGTGGGCGAGGGGTGCCATGTAGATGTTGAACAGCGTCGGGCTGAGGGAGGAGCCCTGGGGTACGCCGCAGATGATCTTGGTGGCCTTGGATCGGAAGGGGGCGAGGCGGACGCCGGAAAGGAAAGATGTGGTCCAGTCCAGGGCCTTCTCTTGGATCCCGGCGTTGTGAAGGCATGTTCGTAGTGTGTGGTGGCAGACCGTGTCGAAGGCGGCTGATAGGTCCAGGAGGATGAGGGCTGCTGTTTCTCCGTTGTCTAGCAGGGTCCTGATGTCATCGGTGGCGGCGATGAGGGCGGTTTCGGTGCTGTGGTTGCTGCGGAAGCCGGACTGGGTAGGGTCCAGGATGTTGTTCTCCTCGAGGTAGCGGGTCAGTTGTTTATTGACGATTTTCTCAGTGACCTTCGCGGGGAACGGGAGCAGAGAGATGGGTCGGAAGTTCTTGAGGTCCTTGGGGTCTGCCTTGGGTTTCTTGAGTATGGCGGTGATCTCGGCGTGCTTCCAGCTTTCCGGGAAGGTTGCTGTCTCGAAGGAGATGTTGATTATTTTCCGGAGATGGGGCGCGATGGCTGTACTGGCTTTGTTGAAGACGTGGTGAGGGCACGGGTCTAGCGTGAACCGGAGTGGATGGTGTTCATGATCTCGCTGGTGTCCTCGTCGTTGATGTTGGTCCAGGAGAGCAGGCGGTTGGTGGTCATGGGGGCAGTGGTCTCGGTGGTTGCCGGGGCGGTCGTGGTGTTGAAGCTGTCGTGGATGTCGGCAATTTTGCGGTGGAAGTAGGTGGCCAGTAAGTCGCACAGGTCTCGCGACGGCGGGATGTCGTTGGTGTTGGAGCTGGGGTTGGGGTTGGAGAGTTCCTTCACGATGTTGAAGAGCTCTTTGCTGTTGTGTGCGTTGTTGTCTAGGCGGTCTTTGAGTGAGGCCCTTTTGGCGGATCTGATGAGGTGATGGTGACTGCGGGTGGCGCTCTTGTGGGCGGCGTAGCTGTCCGCTGTCCGTTCGTGGAGCCAGATCTTCTCCAGTTTTCGGCATGTTCGTTTGGAGGCCTGGAGGTCTTCGGTGAACCAGGTGGCTTTCTTGCTGGTGTGGCTGTTGGGCGGATTCTTGAGCGGGGCGAGGGTGTTGGCGCAGTCGTCGATCCACTGTCTGAGGTTGCGGGCGGCGGTGTCGGGGTCGGAGGGTTCGGCGGGTGGGCTCAGGGCGAGGGTGGTGGTTAGCTGGTTTTCGGTGACTCTGATCCAGCAGCGGCGAGGCATTTGTTGGGTGCGGTGGTACGTGGTGGGCTTCCTGTAGGTGAAGTGGATGCAGTGGTGGTCGGTCCAGTGGGGTTCGGAGGTGTGGTTGAAGGAGACGTGTGGGCTTGCGGAAAAGATGGAGTCTAGCGTGTGGCCGGCGGCGTGGGTGGGTGTTGTCACGAGCTGTCTGAGTCCGAGGGTGGCGAGGTTGTCGATCAGGGTGGTGGAGTTGGTGTCCTTGTTGTTCTCGAGGTGGAAGTTCAGGTCCCCGAGGAGGATGTAGTCCGTGGAGGCGATGGCGTGTGTGCTGACGAAGTCAGCGATGGAATCGCTGAACTGTGGTCGCGGTCCGGGGGGTCTGTAGATGAGGGTTCCTCTGAGGGTGGTGTTGGGATCGGTGTGGATCTGGAAGTGCATGTGTTCGGCGGTGCTGAGGGTGTCGTCGGTGTTGGTTGAGACTCTGAGGGTGTTCCTGTGGACGATGGCGATGCCTCCTCACGTAATTAAGCACCATTCACGATAAAAATATACCGCAAATAGCACCATTCATGGTAATAGCACCATTCGTTGTAAACATTTCCTGTGAAAGAACGTGAACAACAGAACACGAGCGGCTGTTGTTCATGGTACTTTATTTAAATGTGTCTTCCTGCCAAAAATTAACGCAAGGACGCATTTCACACTAAAATATAACATCGGATGACAGATTTGCAATTCAAGTAATAATGTGTAATTTTGTGTAATTTTGCCAAACCTTTGCATAGTTACGTGAATTTTGCACACCTCAAATTGAAAGTGCTCATTCTTGACTACCTTGGATCATTGTATTCATGTGCTGTATTACTTCATATGCTCTCCTGTGAGGGGCCACTGTTCCTGTAGAAATTACATTCTTGACTACCTGGTATTACCTATAGTGCACCAGGGATGAAAGGGATGTGTGTGCCCACTTTCTGCGTACCCCAGGGCACTTTGGTATTCTAGAAGAGTCCCAGTCTTATGTACAGTCCCTTCAGTAATACACGTAGCACCGCACTATCGTAAGGTGGGTCTCCTCATTTGCACAGGGGCGCGGCCCTTAGGAAATAGGGGAAGACTTTGCCTCTGACCTGTGCCATATGATGGACACAAGCACACAGGCAAAGAGGCTTTCAGGCTGACTGTGCGACACAAAGAGAAGGCCCACAGTTAGTGCCCACACAAGGGCGCCCTCTGAAAGGTGGCAAATGGGGCCCCATGGACTTCCCCAGATAACCCCAAGCTGCCGGGTGCAGTAACCCACTGCAACTGCCTACTCCCTGGTCCCCTTTGCGAAGCAGATTGGGTGCAGCCTGCACTATGAAAGAGGGAGCGAGCAGGTTTGTTTTTCACTAATACGCTGGCCTCAGGACAGCTTAGCAGCTGGAGTGAACATGAGCAGGGCAGAGGTGTCTATTAAGGGCCATGGCTTTTGTTTACACGGTAAATGGGAGGGAGGAGCTGCAGCACAAAATGCACTGCAATTTTAGGAGGACTGTTTATTACATTTAGGAATGTGAGAACCTGCAGTGAAGCTGCCCTGAACCAGCAGGAGACTGGTCCAACAACCATTACTGCCACACGGCCGTCTGGTTATTGCCAGACTGTTCAGGGTCAGAGGGCCTATAGGTGGTAGAGCGATTTTACGAAGTATCCTTAGAACTCACTCAGGGTCGGACTGGGACAGAAAATAGGCCGGGCACCAAAATAAAAGCGGCCCCCATTAATAAATTATAAACCTCAAAAACAGGCCCATGTTAGCAAATTGTGACAGTTTTGGACTTATAAAGATAGGCTTTATGTTTTGCACAGCATGGGAGACTGCATACATTTGTGCTTGTTGTAGACAATGTTTCATTAAATATCAGAGAAATCAATGGCAAAAACCTACACAGCAGCCCATAAAACAGACCCACAAATAGCCAAAAAACCGGCCCACACACTGACCTGTCAGACCAGCCTGTTGGGCACTGCCTGGTTGCCCTATAGGCCAGTCCGACACTGCAGTTACTCTCTAAGTTTCCAGGTTGGAAATTTAGAAGCTTTTCACAATTCATGTATGTGGGTATTACCGCTCTACCGAACCATGTTAGACCTCTGAAATTCTGTTTAATAAGGGATTGCTCTATAGATGGACAATACTGAGTTGCTTGTTAGGTGCTAGAACCCACAGAGATTGTGGCTGCCCGCCGCCCCCAAAGGGGGCCCCCTAAAAGGGCGGCCCTTTAGTGCCATTGCGGCACAAGCCTACCCCTCGCTCTAGCAGCAGAGGGCTTCCGTCTGGAGCCCGCTGTCCAGGGGGTGTGGGCGTCACTTCCGGTATGCCCGGGGGGAGGGAGGGTATGTATACCCCTCTGACCCTCCAGCGGCCTCTTTTCCGCCAGCCACGCCGCCTTGGGAGGTCTTCTCTTGTTCCCCCCGCTGGACACGATGTCAGCTGGCTGGCTCGTTGTCGCGTTCGTGCAGCTGATCGTCGTTGTTTGCGGTGAGTTTTGTGTGCCTCGGGCCGGAGGTTGCTTGCTGGCCGCGGTCCTCCTATTGGGGTCCGGCTGCTTGGCATCAATTTTGTGTCCGTGGGGGAACAATTGAAAGCGCGAGTCATGGCCCGCAGTCTGTCGGGGGCGCAGGCTCCCATCGTGGTTTAGGGCACGGAGCGGTCAAAGGTTAGACATCACTTTTGGGAGATTGAACTTCACTCTCACCTCTTAGCGGTTTCTGCATCCTCAATTTAAGAGGAGTGGTGTTTTACAGTCTAGTCTTGACACAAAATTTCTCCTGATGTGTGGCAGATTGTCCGAAATACATTGGAATTGAATTATGAATTATCTACGGCTGTTGGGGGGCTAATTATGCGAACGGTGGCTCCGGGATCCCTCAGTAAGTTTCTTCGCCGGAATGAAATGGAAACTCAAATAAATTAATTTGAATGCCCAGCAGGTGGCAGGCAAATGCTACGTAAATGCTGTTTGGTTGAATTGATGCACAGGCGTGTGACCACTGGCGGGGTGCGCGCTGAAAGCTCTCATTATAGATTCACGGGACAGATACACTGCAGCTGCACCCGTGCCTGCAGCCCCGTGTTGGATCCGAGCGTGAAGGCATGTTTGGTTTGGGGCCCGGCAGGTCTTCCCATTGCTGGGACGGCCGCGGGGCACTGGGGGGGCAGTCGCGTAGCGCTGGAAGCCTCGCTGTTCATGGAGCTGGATGGAGGCTGCACGGGTGAGGTTCGAGGCGGAGGATAATGTAAGAATGGTCGCCTCGCCTGTTTGGCGCCTGGAGTCAGCTGTGTGTGGCCTCTGGGGACTGCTGTGCGCTGAGCCGAGGGGGGGCCCTCACTTCCAGTCGGGCCGCGGGGTCAACCATAAGAGGAATAATTATCACAGATCAATGTAAAACAGGAGATTATTACAGTGGGCAACGCAAAAGGGTGCCTCGAGTTTGGGAATGATGACTGATATGGGCCTTCAAGTTTTAAAGGACATTGCGGTCATATCATGCGTGATCACTCCGAGATACTTTTAGGGAGGCTGGGGATAAAGATCTGCCTGATACTAGGGACATGCCTCGATAAGTTAATGGTTGTAACATGAAGTGAAGGGCAGGTTTGAACAAGTGACCGAAGAGGGCTAATGACACCATACCAGGTGCAAGGTGGATGGCGGCTCTGCTTTGCTCCTGTGGCGGCTGGAGACCGTGGGGTGTGCGGCGGGCTCTGTAAATCGCAAGTTGCAGCAGTGGTGCTGGGCGCTTTTCCAAATTCAGGTGCATAGCCCAGGCTGAGTTACCTTAAGGGACGGTGCCGGTGCCCGGTAGCTGGAGGCAGGAAGCAGCAGCAGCAGGGCCCCCTCAGTCCGGTCCATGCTGCCAGCTCAGAAGTGAGTCACGCACGGTGACGCACGGTCGATGCCAGGCTGAGTGGGGGTCAGATTGTGGACGTTGGCCAGGCCTCATACCTCGGGAAGCGGTTCGACATTGGGATTGGAGGAGGGGTCTCGCCGTCCTAGTGGATATCCTAGGAACCTGGATGTTGCCATGTAATGAGGAGACTGAAGTATTTGAACAGAATCTGCAAAGTTTCAATTGTTTTTGTGTCATTTCTGGGTGTTTAGTGTAAGGATACGTGACTTATCAGTTCCCCGCTTACAACACTTTGATTGCGACGTTAGCACACGTATCTCCAATTATTCCCATGAATTGAGTCAAATATATTAGGTACAGTCCCGGGCACACGTAACGAGGATATAATATCAGGAGAAATGTCTCATACTGCAGAAATGTAGAGGGTCTACACCAGAATGATAATCATAGGTGTTTAATATAGTAACAGAGCATAAGCAACCAGCCAAAACAAAAGCAACCAGCCGACACGTGTTTCGTCACAAGGGTAGTAACCCGTGACTCTTCAGGGCTGAAAGGCGGTGCCAACAAGGTGGATTCAGTGACCGTTCAAGAATCCAAACGGCAATGAAGAGCAGTGCGAACCACGGTAGGTGGACTACTGCCAAATGTAAGGTAAGGAAGACGGATCCGTCTTCCTTTCCTTACATTTGGCAGTAGTCCACCTACCGTGGTTCGCACTGCTCTTCATTGCCGCTTTGGATTCTTGAACGGTCACTTGAATCCACCTTGTTGGCACCGCCTTTCAGCCCTGAAGAGTCACGGGTTACTACCCTTTGTGACGAAACACGTGTCGGCTGGTTGCTTTTGTTTTGGCTGGTTGCTTATGCTCTGTTACTATATTAAACACCTATGATTATCATTCTGGTGTAGACCCTCTACATTTCTGCAGTATGAGACATTTCTCCTGATATTATATCCTCGTTACGTGTGCCCGGGACTGTACCTACTTCATTTGTGTGGATTTCTATCCATACCATCACGGGGGTTTTAGGGCATATCCCCTGACCTGGTTTGCACCGTTCACACTCCTAGTATAACATAAACTCAGCGCGAATTAGCTTGAGCGCCATTATTCCTGTCAATACTAAAAACCCCACACTGATACATGAGTCAAATATATGACTAGTTTGGTTTACAACGTTATAGTGTATCATTAATCACATAAAATGCTAGAAGGCAGAGCAGTCGCGGCTAAAGGTCCGGAATGACCAATGAGGTGCTGTGAACTCATTCTTGGTTGTAGGGAAGGTCCCAGGAAGCAGCGTCTCTGGAATGTCACGCTAGATTGTGCAGCTCTCTTGATGTCACTTCTACCGAATAGCCCCAGCTGTTTCCCATTATATTCTAATCCCAGTTTGGAGAAGAAGCATATCACAGTCCCTGAGTCACTCTGACCCTGCTCCCACCGCATTTGGTAATCACGCATTTGAGCCTAAGCTTGTAGCATGTGACTGACGGTCACAAGTTCTTCTATTTCCTACAGCCCCCCCCCCCCAAATATGGGTGGGCTTAGTAAGTGATCGGCCCCACAGCTCCTGTGAGCACCGGGCATAAGGGATCTTAACCTCAGAAAGAGCAAACAGCAACAAATAAAGCAAAACAGATTGAGGTCCAATCCCTTGAGACCTAGACCCTCTTTATTAAACTGAACTTCAGTCCCGCTTGTAAATGCAACAATGGATGGTACGAACAGCTCCCGGTCGTACTAAGGCATGAGGAGTATTGTGTATTTTGGTTTTGGGTCTCTTTGTTCATTGACCAACATTGACCACCCCTTCCAAGTTAAGAAATCTTGAGCGTGCTGAATGATAAGCGTAAGGTTACTTTTCGAGCACTACTGCTTTTGGATGCAGACGCCTCGACTGTAATTTCACAGCACCTAAGTTTGAGCCGAGGGTTTCTAGCGCCTGGCAGGTCACCGGCGCTTATGATTGTTACCACATGGGGGCGCAGTTTGTGCGATTTGGGTGTGATTTGAAGATGTAGCACGACAGTTGTTGTTAATTCAGTGTACATTGAAAATAACTAGTGCCTACCCCAGAGCTATTCTTAGAGCTGTGGGGGCCCGAGCGGTCTGAATTGTCGCATTTATAGGAGTGTCACGGTTGATAGTTGTGCAGGCACTGTGGTTTGAGTTACGCCATTGACGCATGTTTTTACAAGTCCAGAAAGGGGGTGCCCTGCATTAGCAGTGGGGGGTACTAGCACTGGGAACTCCGGCTTCGGTGTATGCATGTACTGCATCCTCGGAGTGCTTCGGGTACAGGACGGCTGTTCCTCTTGACACTGTTGCCAGTGCTGCATGGGGACTTTGGCAAACGCAGTTGCAGTTAGGGGCATTCACCCACTGGTGCGGGTATTGTGAAGGTGAGGCGGACATGGGTTCCCCGGTGGCCCCCACTCAAATGTGAGAAAACAGCAGAAGTTGGTGGCGCACAGGAGTGCCTGTGGGACCGACTCAGAGCGGGCGAGGACGTGGCCTGCCGGTGGGTCCAGGGTATGGTCACCTTTGAGAGAAGTGGTGTTGCGCACACCAGTGCATGGCAGTGGGCTACATCGCTTGCGGGTTTAGCGCAGGCACTCGACTCATGAATTTGTCATTGGCAGGGGCCAGTGGTGAACAACCTTGGTGTGTGGGGCAGCAGATGGGGTGGTAACTAGTCGATTAGGAGATCGCTGCCCGCATCTGCAAAGAGTGTTTGCACTGGAAGTGCGACTCTGTCCCTCGTAATTCGGTAAATCTGTCTGTGCGTAAGTCCTGGTACAATGTAAGGGGTGCTCATATAAGGCGCTCCGATACCTTCAGCTCGAGTATGTGCTAGATAGAACTGTGAAGAGTCAACCAATAGCACTTTGCACTTTTGCGTAAAAAGTGACTGTTAAACAAGCAGACATGTGAAGATTTACTAGTGTCACTGAAATGTGGGAGCTAGTTGAGCACAGCTTCGGGATCTGTCTCTTTTCCTCGTTCTGTTATTTGTTACTTTCGGATACCTCCCGGCCGGTGGTTCAGGTTACGTACTGAGTGGCAGCAACCAGACGCAGAGGGAAGCCGGGTTCTTAGTAGGCCATGAGCCAGTGAGGGTGCTGTGACTTCTCAGCCCATGATTCTGCACAGGCCGCTAAACTTTGCGTATGGTGGGCTGCACCTGGAGCAGCGAGTTGCGGTGCGCAGTTCCATGGACAGCCATGCTTTCATTTGCAGTGGGCATGAGGATAGTTGTGCTGAATAGGTGATGTAACAGGCACTCATGTATAGCGTTTCAACACCTTTGCGTGGCTCCATTGTGCTACATTTTAAATGATTGTGGAGCCAAAACTGAGCCAGGTGGTATGGGCCCGATTTGTGGGCAAAACAAATGTGGATGAGATTTGCAGGGGCGCAGGTGGCTGTGTGCCCAAGGGGGGATGGGGATCTGTAGGCTCCCACGCTTGATTCAATACTCAGGGCACCAGTGTTTTTAACTGGTCCGGTGATTCAGGGTGCAGTCTGTGCTTATGTGGTTTATGGGGCGAGGCTCCAAAGTCTGGCGGTGGCAGCACGTGCATCTTTCTGCAATGGTGGTCTGGCGGCTGACCAGGCGATGCCATGCAAAGATAGAGCCTAATGTTATGTCTTGATCAAAGCAAGAACGTTTTGGGTGCCATAATGCGTTAGGTCCCATGTTGCACAGCATCAAGAGTTCCTTTAAATGTGCAAGAGGACTATGGGAAGAATGCATGCGCACCAGTCTTAATTGTCCACCCTGCCTCTGGAGAGGGGACAAGGTGATAGGAGTGGGTCGTTCTTTAAGTCTGGGGCATAGTGTTTTCTTAAGTTATGATGTTCTTGACCACGAATAGACACAGGGTGGCGCTGTTGGTGCTGTGCGCTTCGAGCAGTTGGTTCCGGGGGTCCAGGTGTTCGCTTTGTTAGGCGCGAGCAGTTCACTTTACAGCACTGGTGATACTACAAAGCATCTATATCACATAGGAAGCCAAGCTTTTGAAGCATTTTCATTTAGCTAAGGAGTTATGCGTAAATTTCACCCCAGGGCACCACGCGGAATCAGACATCCGGCGTGCAGCCAGTGTGGAGGCATTATAGGTGGGAAAGTGAACAGTCGGGTTCTCAGGTCCATATTTGGTGGATGCACTATGGTCAAGGTGTAGGTTTAAGTTGTTGGAGTTGTCACGTTTATTTGACCAGGGGTTCGATGCTACACGAGGGCATCGCTGCGTGGCGGCCAGAGCACGGGCATTGTGTTTCCCAGGGGGCAGCAAGTGAAGGCAAGGCTCTCCAAATCT
This sequence comes from Calotriton arnoldi, assembly GCA_963921515.1. Lineage (NCBI taxonomy): Eukaryota > Metazoa > Chordata > Amphibia > Caudata > Salamandridae > Calotriton > Calotriton arnoldi. Next base: position 97,273 of record CAWUFW010019769.1, on the reverse strand, counting down.
AGCACCAGAACACAGGGTAGTCAGGGCCAACCTGTCTGTTGGGTGACTTGTTTAGGCGAAGACTCATTACAGTTCTGGCACAGCCCAGCACTTCAGAATTGAAACGTTGCCTTAGGTATCCCTTGGCATAAAGGAAGGCCACACAAGAATGCAGGGGTTCACGGAGCAAGTGCACCCTGTCTTAGCATAGCATATGCAGACTGCAGCACCACAAGAAGAAATCAAGCATTTCTTTAAGTGTTTGGTGGACCCAGACAGGACAGCAAGGAATAATCTAGCCAGGCTAACTTGCCAGTGCAGATAATTCATTAGGGAGCGATTGAGCGCTTCAGGTGGCCATCCCTTGCTTGAGAAAGATGAAAGCATTAGGTCCCGGATAGTACTCCGATATGGGTCTAGTGGCTAGCGGGCCATCGCAACCCAGGTTGGGGGGTTAATTCTGCTGAATCCTTTGGGGGACGAAGAGGCTAGGGGACTGGTCCTAAGGAAAGCCTGACAGAACATGGGAGATGTTGGCAGTAGGTCCACAGCCCTCCACCAGCTCTCCCCCAGCAGTGGTATTAAATCAGCCCCAATCTTCTCCAGTTGAAGAACACAGTAGAAGGCTTGGGATACAATTTCACCTGTCTGTTGAGCCACAGTGGGCTGTTCAGTGGGGGGCTCCATAACAGGGAGTATCAAGTTGGCCAGAATGCAAAAGTTCATAGGGGCATAGCTGAGGCACAGGGGTCCTCCATGTGCCTGATCTTCTAGGACCCCGTAAGGCGCCTTATGGCTTTAAGCAGTAAATCTTGAGGTTCCATAGGCAAAGGCCACAAATTTTTATCTTCCATTGGCTAGCATCGGAGATCTGAAGGGCCAATTGGCTGCAGCATGTGCCTAAAAAAGTGGCTAAAACAAAGTCGGGTTCTTCGTAGGCAGGTATTGGCCCTTCTACTGTGCATCTGTGATCCGACGGCAGTTAGGCAAGCAGGGTGCGCTGCGTAAGTTGTAATTGCACGAAAGGGTGAGGTGTCTCCAGCAGTGGGCGCAAGCCATAGATTGTTTCAAACCAGCTTTGATACCATTAAGGTGTTCACCAGGGTAGCAAGCAAAGGGGTTTGTGCATCCGTCTGGGCAACGGGGCTAAATAAGTACACCCCTGAACCAAGGGCAGAGGATATGATCCTGCAGTTAGGCGAAAATGCCCGCCCGGATAGTATAGATGCCTCGCTGGGTGGTGACGCTGTCAGCCAACAGGGTGCTGCCGTCCCAAGAAATGGGGAAACAAGGGGCCAAGCACAAAAGGCTACTATGTAAAAGAACATTTGCCATGTCCAGTGATCAACAAAAAGTAAATTTAACTGAGCAGGTAATTTCCACCGCTGGGGTTGCCCAGGGGGGCAGTGGGAACGCCCCTGCCCCCTATTCGGCAATATTCGAGGATGAGGGTAAAGTAGGACTTAGTCAATCCTTAATGTTAGGCACCATATCGCAAACAGTGCGCACTGTATGAAATCGGACAGATTCTCTTAGCTGGTATGCCTAGGGTTTTTACCAGAGGGAGTTGAGCTGGCGAAATTCCCATAAGGGATAAGGGATGCATGGCAAGGGCAGGAAGGCACCCTTGATTATTGGCACTTACTTCTAGTTATGACCATTCCCATGCGTCTTGATTTAGAAAGCAAAGGGACGGTGCAAATGTTAAGCATAATTCTCCTCGCCCAAACAGCCAAAGTAGGCAGGTGGGGTTGGGAGCAGTCACCTAACTAGTGGGCTGCTGTCCCATCGATGGGGGACACAGGTGTTCAAGCACACACAATGCGAGAAGGACGGCAACTTGGGGAGATCAGCAAACAGATGGGGCAATGTGAGCCTTGGTGTCTGAATTCGTCCCGCCCAGAGATGGCACAGGGCTAGGTCATGTGAGGCAGTGGAACTTTCCCGCAGGAGGGTGAATAGTTCTTGGCATAGGTTCACAGGCCAGAAGGTTCTTTGGTTTCATCAGACACTAGCTGATCCAGGCTAATGTCAAGGGCTACTGTGATATAGATGGGGTTCATCTATCACCAGTATGGAGGGATCTCATCCCTTAGATTTGCAGGAGGCCTGGAAATGAGCGGTCGCATGTGTGAAATGCGCTGTTTCGGTGAGATCAGCAACTACAGGGGTCAATGTGAGCTCTGGTGGTCGGAGATGATCCCTCGCTAAGGTGGCACGGAGCTAAGTCAGAGGAGGCCGTTGAACATCCCTGTAAGAGGGAACTGTTCATGGCGTAAGTTCACAGACCAGAGGGGTCTGGGTTTCATCAGACACGAGCTCATCCAGGCAAACGTTAAAGGTTACTTTGAGGAGGACGGGGTCCACTTGTCCCCGGTGGGGATGGACTTGTTTCTCCTGGATTTACAGGAATGTTTGGAAAGGGCAGGTTGCAGGTAATAGGAGGTGCAGTGGTGGGGGTCCCTGGCTGCGACGGTGGCCGCCTCCAGGGTTGTGGCGGAGTTACAGGGCGATCTGGAAGCAGTCTGGTACAGTAAGGGTACCTCTGCGCGGCACAATAGGGGTGCCAGAGCCAAAGACCAGGAACCTCAGGGCAGGATCCTGGAGAACCGTGACGGCGCCCCGTTAGTCCTTCGGGCGGTTGGGGGCCTGACCAACCGGGGGTTTGCCCTGCTACGCTCCGCCCTGAAAGGGGCGTGAGTAGGGTGGTAACAAGGTGCCACGTGATCCGGTGGTGGATCAACAAAGGTGTAGCGCTGATCGGGCATCCATCCCACAGTGCTGGCTCATCAGGTGGGCAGGGGCAGCATAGGTTGGATGGCTGCCTGCCCATGGATCGCCCGTAAGATAACCCACCTTATTGCATACTCTTGTATGGAATAAACCTGCGACAAGTTTTTCCCATAAACAAAGTGTCTTGTGTGTTTATTTATGCACGTTCGCCTATGGGAAGGGGGGGGATGTTGCCGGTATTGGGACTATGTGGCTGCCCGCCGCCCCCAAAGGGGGCCCCCTAAAAGGGCGGCCCTTTAGTGCCATTGCGGCACAAGCCTACCCCTCGCTCTAGCAGCAGAGGGCTTCCGTCTGGAGCCCGCTGTCCAGGGGGTGTGGGCGTCACTTCCGGTATGCCCGGGGGGGAGGGAGGGTATGTATACCCCTCTGACCCTCCCAGCGGCCTCTTTTCCGCCAGCCACGCCGTCTCCCTCCCTTCCTCTTACCCTGCGGCTGGGCTGGTGGTTAATGTGTACTGAATGTTTTAATGTTTTCTTTTGCGTTGCAGGCGGAGTTACAGGGCAATCTGGAAGCAGTCTGGTACAGTAAGGGTACCTCTGCGGCAGACGGGTACAGTAAGGGTACCTCTGCGCGGCACAATAGGGGTGCCAGACCCAAAGACCAGGATCCTCAGGGCAGGGTCTTGGAGAACCGTGACGGCGCCCCGTTAGTCCTTCGGGCGGTTGGGGGCCTGACCAACCGGGGGTTTGCCCTGCTACGCTCCGCCCTGAAAGGGGCGTGAGTAGGGTGGTAACAAGGTGCCACGTGATCCGGTGGTGGATCAACAAAGGTGTAGCGCTGAACGGGCATCCATCCCACAGTGCTGGCTCATCAGGCGGGCAGGGGCAGCATAGGTTGGATGGCTGCCTGCCCATGGATCACCCATAAGATAAGCCACCTTATTGCATACTCTTGTATGGAATAAACCTGCGACAAGTTTTTCCCATAAACAAAGTGTCTTGTGTGTTTATTTATGCACGTTCGCCTATGGGAAGGGGGGGGGGGATGTTGCCGGTATTGGGACTATGAAAAAGTAAAGGATCTTGAAGGCTCAGTTCATGACATTAGACGGCCAATCCATGAAAGGCCAGGAAACATGCATTTTTTAAATCATTATCTTCTCGTATAGATAGGAATCTGTTATAATCATTGACTTTAGTCCTGCATAACTGATAAGGCGGGAGAGAGTGGGAAGAGACACCACTGCGGAGTAAACTCAATGAGCCTCATTTATGAAAAGTGTTGCATCGCTGCGTGAAAACAGAGATGCAACACTTTTCAGTGCGCCCTCCTTACGACACCATGGATGCGCCGTATTTACTGTACGGCACTCCATGTCGCAAGGATTTACTGATACGTCAGTATTCCTGACGTATCTGTAGGTGCAAAAGTGGCGCATTGCTGTGGTATGTCTGAAAACAGATGCAACTCCAGCAATGTGTCATGTGTCCTTTCACATGGGGCAAGCCCCATGTGAAAGGGCCTGCGTCAGTCTTATGCCTGCTGTGAGACAGGCGTAAGGATTTGATGCAGTGGTGTCCTAGAAGTGTCGCAGTGAAATCTATGAGATTTCACTGTGACACTTCTGTGAGCCTTTGTTGCGGGGGAATGCCCACCCTGCATACATTATACTTGACACAGGTATAATATAGCGCAGGGGTTTACAAAGTGGTGAATCTGCTTAGATGCGTCACTTTGTAAATATGTTGCAGTGTGGTGCATATTTTACGCCGCCGGTGTGTCACAAAAAGTGACGCACCTGCTGCGCAAGGGGCTCATAAATAAGCCCCAACATCTTTGGTCTCACCTACGCCAAAGAGAAGGTTAGTAGTTTTGTTGTCGCTTTAATTTGTAGCCTGTTGTAATAGCAGAAGTGCACTTTCTGCAGCATGACACTGGCAAACTGAGAGGTAAAAAGCATAATGGGCCTGTTTAATTTCTGCTGTGTTGGTGCACAGCCCTGTGCTGTCTCCCAGCTTCATAGTGGTTTTTTAAGGTATCAAAGCTGTACCGAGATTGGCAAGACCACACTGGATTCATTCAATCACCGTGAGCCTAATTCATAAACCCACATTGGCGAACCCACAAGTTGAATTTACACGGCCAAGTGGCTTGAATGACAAATGCGCATTCACTTTTCCAATTAACAAAAGGTGAATTTATACTCATACATGGATGTACTCATGCGTAATATTACACATGAGGGAATCCTCTTCCAAGGTGTGGAGTGGGCATTCTAGGACTGGGAATTTGTTGGAGCACACACAAACCTGTGAGTTTGTGGATACTCACACACGTGTCCTCGACCCATTCCCGTCCTGCAAACTGTTCGAAATTTACTTCGAAATGTACTTCTATCAAGGGCAGAAGTAAATGTATTTCTAGACGGAATGGAAAACTTCTCCAAAGTGTGTGGTGGAGAATGGAAAGGTGTTTCTCCATTAGAAACATTGTTCTCATTATGTTGTGCATAATTTAGAAAAAGTGCAATAGCCCTCCTGCAAAGGCAATTTCACGTGTGCAGTTGTGTACACATGAAGAACTGACGTCATATACGCACAAAAGGGAACTGACAAAATATTTCCAGGAATACGCTTTAAAATATTTTCAATTCAAATATTTCAAAAATCTGCAAATGAGTAAAACACAGAGGTGAAGATTTCTGCTTCTTTTATTTTTTATTTTAGGACTGGGTACACTGGGGGTTTAGTTGCACCTGAAACATGTGTCATAATAATGCTGTGTCTCTGCAGTCCCCTGGGAGACGTGAGGACACCCAGTCACTGGTGGCTTTTTGTGTAATTGTAATATAAAACGTGCATTTTTGTAAAAGTGCAGTGTAGCTCCCCATTCCACTAGAATGGAGCACAGATGGAAACTGCTATAAGGAGCATAACTTATATAATTGTTAATGCATTCTAAAGTAAGTTGAATAAAACCCATGTTCTTCATGAAATTCTTCTCAAACTACAGCACTGACCAGGGCTCCACCAGGGTCGACCTACTAGGGCACAGGTTCGAGCAAGCTACTAGAATCATTCTCGAAGCTATCACACTACTATACCGAAACAGGCTAGTAAACCAAAATGCATACATTAACAAGTACTTTATCAGTGAACTGGCCTCCTTACAAAATGGCTGTGCACTCAAGCAAAAACAAATTGAAAATCCGAACTTTGTAACGTCAAACAAAATCTACCTGTGGGGATAGTTTTCAGCGGCAGCCGGCACAGGTAAGTGCGGTGGGGCGTGGCAGGGCGTGGCAGGGGGGAAGCCAACAGACGACGGAATAGGTGTTATTTATTTATTTAATTATACCTATTCCGTCGTCTGTCGACTTCCCCCCGCTCCCACCCCATCCTGCCCCACAGCGTTTACCTGTGCCGGCTACCGCTGATAGTTTTCATGGAAGTGTTCTTTGCTTCGAAAAACTATCTGAAAATGGTGCCCTTGTTTGTAGTCCCTCCTCTACCCCTGTGTCTCAGCCCCTTAGGGATTCCTGTCAGTCTTTTAATACTAAGGTATGTATTTTCAGATAAACCAAACAGTCACCACTCTTCCTCTTGTACCACCATTTGGAGTTCTAAGCACATCTACCACAAGGCAAGAGGGCTTTCTCTCCAGTATTAGCAGCTCTCAAGTATCCTCTCATCAGTATTCAAGACAGGCCCTTCCTCATTCACCTTAGATCCCTTCCCTAACAAAGTGCTGAAGTTCACCGTCTATTCACTTGATCCAAAGATGCAATACATTATCAGTGCTTCCTTCCTACAGACACCTTCCCTCACCACTATAACATTCTGTCACTACGTCCTCCTCAAAAAGATGTATGTCATCCATGCCACCATATCCAACTTCACATCAAACTCAAACATGCCTTCTGTTTCCAGACTAATGGACGGCAATGTCACCCATTAACGACAGGCCTACATTAGAAGACACCCCTCTACCTGACCTAATTCAATCTGAATCTAGTCCCTTCAACAGCACATAATCTGCCTTGACCACCATTTGAAACAACATTCTTTTTTCCCTGCTTGACTTCTGTTTTTGGCACTATTGCCCACCGAGTATTGTTGGGTAGGCTCAAATATTACTTTGGTGGGATAGGTCTAGTCTTCAGATAGGTATAGATTTTCCCCATTATCACACTCATCAGTAAAACCAAATGATTTCCTATTCTCTGTCCGCATGCTGGAATGGGGAGTACCTTAGACTTCCTCCATGTTCTGGTCCTGTTTCCGAGTTGTCAATCCAACATCTGTGCTCATAAGTTGCCTTTGCAATTTCCGGCAAACAACACTAAACCGTGCTTTGCTTGCATCTCTAGTGCCATTTCCTGCTACCGTACAGTCATCTTGTTCTGGATTATTTTTATAACTAACCTTCATTGAATCTTAAGTTCGCATGTATCAACCATATTGCGTATTGTTCAAATATTTCTGTTAGGCTTTTAAATTATTCAATACAGTAATACAATACGACAAGCTTTTTTGTGCTACATACATTAAGAGAGATTCATTCATCTTCTTAAAAACATTTAGGGGCCGATTCCGATTCGGGCCGGAAATCTCTCCGACCGAGCCGGACCCGGAGAGATTTCCGACCGAATCGGACCCGTGCAGCCCGACCGAACGAGTACGATGCGCACGTATGCCATCGGACTCGAGTCGGTCGGACTCCCATTGAAGTCAATGGGAGCCGGTCGTACAACGCGTACGCGGGCTCCCATTGACTCAATGGGTGCGAGGCGGACAAGGCGCCCCCTATAGCGTGTACGCGGCGAAGCGACTCGCGCCGTACACGCACAGGTAGGGGGGACCCATGGGTCCCCCCTGTGTGCGACTCGCGCGGGTACGCGTACAGGGGGGTCCGACACGGACCCCTAAAGTACGGCTCCGACTGCTCTTTTGAGCCGGAGTGCGCGGCTCGGTCGGACTGCTCGCGGCGCGCATCGTACTTACCCGGCCGGGGAACGTCTCCTTTGCGCGGTGCGAGTCGAGTCCGAGCGAGTCGGTCGGTGCGGTTAGACCCGGGAACGAGTCGGTCGGAGCAGTCGGGACGCCCGGACGAGTCGGTCGGCGATTTCGCATCGTACTCGCTCGCCCGGACACGCGTACGAATCGGTCGGGCAATAGGGCTCCGAATCGGATCCGGTTAAGCCGAATCCGATTCGGAGCCCTACCGGCCGAGATCGGAATCGGCCCCTTAGTGTTAAGTAGTTGGGTTTGTTAGCTGTGGCACTAAGACTGTAACTGCGAATATTTTGGTCCTCCATCATGAAGCAATAGGAAATTTATAAAGATATGAAACAATTTATGTTTGGTAAATCCAACATGAAGAGGGGAGAACAAAGAGGAATTTACAAGCGGAAAGCATGATTAGGCAAATGAGGGGATACTGGTTAAGGGGTCGTGAGTAAGTAGGGTGAGACCAGATCGACTGAAATACTGGTTAGGGGACTGTGAATAAGTAGTGCAAGGCCAGATCCACTGCAATATTAGTTAGTTGGCCACGAATAAGTAGTGTGGGACCAGATCCACCATATGCCCTGTCATTCCCCTGCAGAAGACACAGGAGGAGTATGTGCTTGGCTAAAAAAAGGGCTAAATTTGGAAAGCACACCCACACCTCAAAGCTTTTCCTCCTTGGAAAAATGTCCAGCACTGTAGCTTCCCATGAGTTCAGTGTTGTTAGCTCTGTAACTGTGGCTAATAGGGTGTGCACCAAATGCGAGAAACTGGCAATATCTGGGCATGCCCAAAGCATGTGCCGAAAGTCAGTTGACAGCACTCGGCATCTGGGGCAGGCATGATCAGCCGATGAGAACATACGTTTATTCAAGAAGGTGTGCGGTAAGCCCTATGAAGAATCATATATTGAATGTTCTTGAATCGCGCATTTCTAGGGATAGCATGAGGAGATTCAAGTGCCAGCGTCCATTCAGAGTCATGCAGGGGGTGCGCTAAATCCTCCTCCCATTCCTGATGGAGTTGGCTCAGAGAGATACCAGTGTAATCCCAAATGGCTCTGTAAAACCAAGTGATTAGATGTCGACCTGTTCCCAAGGTGCGTACCACATGCATCACTGCATGTGTTGGTGGTTCGATGACCATCAAACCCCACAGTGTCCAGAGGGCTCCTATAACTGCTCATGTGATAGAAATTGAGTCAGGGAATGCTATATTCCTGACATATCTGATCAAATGTAAGCAAGTGGTCATTCCGAAACAAATCCCGCACTACATCAATGGAATGCTCATACCAGGTTGCTAATTGATCAGCAGTAGAGTGCCCCAGGGATCCTGGTAGACCCTCTAGCAGTGTGGCTGGAGAGTAAGGGATTGTGCGCTTTGTAAGTTGAAAGACTCGTGCCAAGCACTTCCGAGCTATCCACACATGGAGGGTCCACGAACGGTGCAGTTTAATAGTAGGATAAAGAATTTGTTGTATCACGTGCGGAGGGAGGAGTCCAGCCCCAGTACTGGTTTCAAAAAGATTATTACCACATAGCCATGTGGCCGCCTATTGTAGCTGTGCTGCGAGTTAATAAGCCTCGAAGGATGGCGCTCCCAGCCCTCCACTCTGCACTGGTAACTGGAGCTCATATAGGGCCACCCTACGTCGCCCGTTGTCCCAGCGGAAATCTCCCAACTCCCTGTCTAAATCAAGAAAAAGTAGTCGCTTAGGAAATACCGGGACATTAACAAAGTAATTTAGTAGACAGGGAAGGACTGCCACTTTTGAAAGGGCGATTCTACCCACCAGGGCTAACAGCAATCACTGCCAAAACCGAATTTGAGATTTAAGGGCCGTAAACGCCTGCTATAAGTTACCAACCAATAGGTCGTGCTGGGAGTGATAAAGGTGAACCCCAAGATACCAGATTGTGCCTGTCTCCCATGTTAATGACTCTCCACCTAGCTGAATTACCCAAGTCGGAGCATCATAGTTAAGCGGGAAAATGCATGAGTTCCCCCAGTTCACCTGCAGTCCTGCCACCTGTTCAAAGTCGTGGAAGCCCACCAAAATAGGGGCCATGGCAGTTGATGCATCCCGAAGATATAGCAGCACATCGTCTCTCCCACCCCCCCAAGCGACGTCACTGTGCCAGGGGCTCCATGGGAACTGTAAATAGAATTGGCGACAGAGGGCACACCTGTCGCGTTCCGCAGCCTATGGTAAAAGACTTCGAAATCAAGCTTCCTATGTGTACTCGAGAAGTAGGGTTTGTGTATAGTAGCCTTGTATAAGCTAAGAGACGCCGTCCCAATCCCATGACCCTCAGTACGTCAAATAAGTAGTCCCAAGATAAGGAATCAAAGGCCTTTTCAATGTCTAGTATAAGACAAGCTGCTGGAGGGTAGCGCAGAGAGGCCTGATCCATAATGTGAAAAAAACGGCTGATGTTATTTGATGTGTTGCGCCCTGGGACAAATCCATTCTGATCCGGATGGATCAGCGTAGGTAATAACTGCACATACCGCTTCACTAACACCTTACAGAGGATTTTTTAATCTGCCCCTAATATAGCTATAGGCCTATATGAGGAGAGCAGGGTGGAGTCTCTGCCAGGTTTGAGCAAGGGAACGAGAAGAGACTCATTGAGAGAAGCAGAGAGCCAGCCTGTGGTAGGGGCCTCATTGTAAATTTCACCAAATTTTGGGGCAAGAAACGTAGAGAAACAATCATAATATTCTAATGGTAGGTCGTCTAAACCAGGAGTCTTATTTCAGGCCAGATTATGTATAGCATTCTTCACTTCCTCCATAGTGATCAAGCCATCAAGTTCCTCACATGCGATGGTGGTAATGGCTGGTAAGGCCAACGGATCAAGGAATTGCTGAATGACCTCCAGAGGAGGCGCAGGCAATGACCAATATAGCGCAATGTAATAGGAGCAAAACGCTTGTAATTTGTTAATTTGGGTTTGTAGGGCTGGCCCACCATCCTGCACAATCTCCATGAGTGGCGGAGATTGTACATCTTGACGAACCAGCCATGCAAACAGGCGCCCCGGCCTATCACCCCGTCGCATGAACTCGAGCAGTATAGTACGCATAATGATAACATCGGAGGCATTCTAACAGTGAAGCATAACGCACTTTTGCGGCACTTAGGGTGCAACAGGTTATCGCATATGAAGGGTGATGGATTTCTAAGGTTTTCACTTCCTCTTCAGCGGTCTTCAAGTCCTAGGCAAGCTCTCTACGAACCCCAGATATATTTTGCATGCAAAAACCTCTGGTTACGACCTTCAAACAGTCCCATTCTATAGCGCGACTTGCAGCACTGGCACGATTATCCGCAAAGTAGCAGGTAAAATTTGTATGCTGCCCTTCACAAAAGGCTGCATCAGCTAATTTGTCCTTTGAAAGTCGCCAGGTAGGGACCGGGGAATGCGGCATACCCCATCTAATATCTACAATGTGGGCAGCCTGATCAGGCATCACCCGCCCCAGGGAGTCAGAGTGAGTCAATCGCAGGATAAAATCCCGAGGAGCAAAGAAAATTTTCTAGTCGAACATATAGACCATTGGGGGTGGAGAAGTGAGGGTATAGACGCAGGTGTGGATTACGAGCTCTCCACGCATCAAGAAGGGACCAACGCTGAGTCCACTGACCAAATTGCCCTGAATGCTGACAAGCAGGGCGCCGGGAAGCGGTGTTTGGGATCGATCAAGAGAAAGATCTAGAACCCTAATATAGCCCCCTCTAGCAACCATGGGATGCCCACCCATTAGACAAGAATCCTGGATAGGGTAGTCCAAAAGGCTGCCTGCTCCATATGTGGGGCATAAATACATCCTTAGAGGACGTGTTTGCCGTCTAATTGGCCCTCCACAAATACAAATCTTCCTTCCTTAACAACTATTGTTCGAAGGGACTGAAAAGGCATCTCTGGACGCATCCTTAACAAGGGTCCTCGAGCATTAGAAGAATATCTTGTACCATAAGTTTGCATTTGCTGAGCCACAGAAGTTCACTGTCAATTAAATGAGTCTCTTGCAGGAAGTAGATATGCGCCTGCTGTCGTTTGATGTATGCATACAGGGTATTGACAGTGCGCTAAATGTATCCCCGTACATTTAGGGTTAGAAATCTGATATTACAGTGATGGTCCATGTTGTCATGTATCAACTATATTGCAGATGTGCTTGTTGGTTTCATGGTCCTATGCTACCTAGTGTAGATTTAAGCCTTGAGATCAGTCTGCACTATTATTAGTCAGATAAAAACAATCGGGATCAACATCTTTTTGTAACCTGGTAGGTGTGGAGATGTAGAAGCTCAGCCAGGGCTGTTCGGCCTAAAGCCCCTCTCCCACCAAAGGTAACCCTGCAGGTTTACCACAGAGATCAACAGATAGCTAGACGAAGAAATAAAAGAGTACTTTGTGTTAAATCCTTTGTTTTTCCTATGTTCTTCCCAATTCAAAGTGGTAAAGCGCTGTAAACACTACTTAAGCTTTAAATTGATATGGACATGCTTTACGTCAACATTGCACTGCGTACGCTATTGAGCATGTTCTTTCTCCTACCCAGTGGGAACCCCCTTCCTCTGAGCTATTCAGAACATGACTTGAAGCCGCCATCTTGTGCACATCCTACGTGCTGTTATATGCTGTGAGTAAGTGCCATTCACCCAGTGCTTAAGTTGTAAAAATAAGTGCCAGGACTCTCGTAAGGAGCCCTCCTAAACTTGCACCACCCATTGCCCCTGCCATCTCTGCCAATGACGGTATCAACACAACTACTAAGCATCACACTTCTGTAAGTGTGACATATCAGACCATTCCAGGCCCCACATCTATAAGAATGGCGGTTGTGTGATGGAAAAACGCATGCCTTAACAACGCATGCCTTAACCACGCGGTCTAAACCCCGGCCGCGTCTTTACCATGCATGCCTTTACCACGCATGCCTTTACCACGCAATTTTGTGGTAAAGACATGTTTGGTAAATGGGCATGTGTGGTAAAGATCATACTCCTGCCCCTCTGTCCTAAACCCTAAAGACACCCTAAATTTAAAATCCCTACTTCCCGCCTACCCCAGCCCAACCGCCCCCTCGACCTGAAAACTACCCCTATCCTGTCCCCTACCCTGAGCCCTACAACTCAGTCCCCTTAAAACTACTCTGACCCCAGTCCCCTCCCTGAGCCCTAAAACAAGCCCCCACCCCCTAAAACCTAACCCCACCTACCCCGCCCCAGCTCAACTGCCCCCTCAGCCTTAAAACTACCCCTTTCCTGTCCCCGGCCCTGAGCCCTAAAACTCCCCACCCCAGCCCTGATAACTACCACGACCCCCCATCCCCCAAAACTACCCCAACCCAAATAATCTACCCGACCCCCCAACCCCCAAAACTACCCCAACCCAGATAATCTACCCCACCTCCGTCCCCTGCCCTGAGCCCTAAAACTCCCAACTGCCCCCTCCACCAGAAAACTGCCCCTTTCCTGTCCCCTGCCCTGAGCCCTAAAACTCCCGCCCCACCAGCCCTGAAAACTACCCTGACCCCTGCCCAGCCCTGAAAACTACCCCACAACCCCTACAAACTACCCCCACCCCATCAAAACCCGTCTTACCTCTCCTCCTCATCCCGATCCTTCCTCTTCCTGCTTCCGGCAGCAGCAGCAACTAGACCGTGCATATGCCTTAACCACGAATATGCGTGGTTAAGGCATATTCGTGATTTAGACGTGCGTGCTTCCGCCTGCCTGGTTCAGCCCCGCGTAGCTCGTGCTTCAAGGTTAAGGCTGTTTCCCAAGAATGGCTCGGGCGGCAGGTATTAGCCATTTTTAATGTATACTGAATTAATAAACAACTGTTGTTCTGCTCATATGTAAATTAGACAGCCAGCGCCACCATGTAGAAGACTGTCATAAGCGCAGGTGTTGACAATCAAGTGCCGGCACTGAGCACCGGAAACCACCGGCTCAAATTAAGCACTGCATTCACCTGAATTCCTGGTCTTCGTGAAAGCTGAGAGTATGAGTAGCGAAGCACTTTTGCCAAAGAGGAGAATCACTACAGCCGGCCATGAAGCCAGTAGACGCATAGCCATGGTGTGGTCAACAGAAGGTGGCATCCTGCCACAGGCCAAGTTCTTCCTTGGTTAATAAGGCTAAAACTTGCCACGCAGACCCTGAGACATTTCCCTCTCACCATGAGCCATGCACCACTAGGCATCACACATTTTTACTCTGAGTCAGAGAACTCACGAAAAGACTGCAAAGATAATACAATACATAACTGTGTATCGTCATGTGAAAAATAACTTTTACTTTCTAATGATATGCCACTGACTCCAAATTCTGCCAAATTACATCTTCACAATCCACGTGGGTCACTCATTCCTGAATTCCACAAAATGCCAGCTGCTCTACGACATATAGGGGCCGATTCCGATTCGGGCCGGAAATCTCTCCGACCGAGCCGGACCCGGAGAGATTTCCGACCGAATCGGACCCTAGCAGCCCGACCGAACGAGTACGATGCGCACGCATGCTATTGGACTCGATTCGGCCGGACTCCCATTGAAGTCAATGGGAGCCGGTCGTACGACGCGTACACGGGCTCCCATTGACTCAATGGGCACGACGCGAACAAGGGAGCCCCCTACAGCGTGTTCACGTCGATGCGGGTCGCACCGTACATGCACGTGTAGGGGGGACCCATGGGTCCCCCCTGTGTGCGACTCGCACGCCTATGCTTCCAGGGGGGTCCGACACGGACCCCCAAAGTGTGGCTCCGACAGCTCCTTGGAGCCGGGCTGCGCGAGCCGGTCGGAGCGGTCGAGGTGCGCATCGTACTTACCCGGCCGGGAAACGTCTCCATTGCGAGGTGCGCGTCGTCCCCGTGCGAGTCGGTCGGAGCGGTCGGGTCCTGCGTACGAGTCGGTCGGAGATTTCGCGAGCGCACGCATCGTACTCGCTCGCCCGGACGCACGTATGACTCGGTCGGGAAATAGGGCTCCGAATCGGATCCGGTTAAGCCGAATCCGATTCGGTGCCCTACCGGCCGAGATCGGAATCGGCCCCATAGTGTTGCTAGGTTACCAAGCCTTCCGGGAGAAACTGCAAACATGGTTGTAAAGTATTTTCACAGCAAAAACAATCTTCATTGTTCAAAGAGAGGACTTCCAGAAAAGAGTAAAATCCCACCCTTCCAGGTGAGAGTTAGTTCTCTCTGACGTAATACTTTATTTCCTGGTGGTAGCCTGTCTATTGCTTTTCAGAGAATGGTCTGTCGTCTTGCAGTACAACAGATGTTTATTTAATGGTTCATAGTTTACTTTAGGCTTTTAATCTATTCTCTGTTCAGCCCCTTGGGGCCACGTTGGCAGCATCCGCTGCTCTCTAAAAGCTTAAAATCATGTCGGTAGTAAGAACCAGCTTGAATTAAATAAGCCCAGAACTATTTATTATTATCAACCAGGCTATTCATCTCATGCCAAAATGTCATGCTGTTTGGATTACAGTCAAATTCCCTAACTTGGTGTGTAAATACCAAGGTAAATTGGCCATAAGATGGTGTATTGAAACAGCGCCATGAATCGTGCCCAAGCACTGAATGCAAGGAGTGCCCCATGGGGCTGAAACCATATACACTTCTGCACATAGCTGCTCTTGGCCATAAAGGCCAAATGTATTACACATTGTGTATTATTTGCAGTTATCCTGTTATATCAGTTCCCAGATTTTGGAGATGTATGTGTATTCCTTTTCTTTTTCTTTTATGTATTTGTTTTGTATATTGTGGCAAACTGTTTTGAGGTGCTTAACAATTACGCTGAAGGTTATAGCTGACCTCTGCTGTTGTGTGTTCTCAAATAGCCCTTTTGCTGCTGTCCCTTGGCGCGCAGGGAAAGGATAACCCCCAAGGGTGGTGTGTTTTCTTGGGGGTCTACAGGGTGATGTTCTCTGGGATGAGACTGATGTTAGCCAATTGCGGAGGGGGTTGTATGATGACGGAAGAAATTCATCCCCAGAAAGATGCCTTAAACAGAGAATCCTCTGTCATTTTTCCTAGCATTTTATGATTGGAGGGCAACCAACAGAAGCCTGTTGTCAGATTGTAGGGATGTGGGAGGTTTCTAGTAAATATTTCTATATGTATGAGAGTCAGGGCTTGCTAGGCACTTGCGGGTCAGGCAAGGATACTGATTTGTAGGTCTTGCTATAGACAGCTTCAGCATCCTGATGAAGCTTTTGTTATCAACACAAAAGACGTACACATAAAGGGGCCTTGGTCAGACCACTTTAACTGTTGGGTCATTTGGGTCAACTCACTTCCTCCAGCGCTTGAAGTAAGCATGATTCATATTTTGGATTAAATCAGAGGAGTATTTCAGTCTCACCATTAGCTATTGGTTATTAGGAGTGTTCGAATAACACTTGTTAAAGGAGTGCTTCCTACTGCATTGCTCCTATAGATTATTTTCTCCTTAAAGTATCTCCATGGTCTGTTGATGTTGCACCAAGGCTTGTTTTGCTGCTAAATGTGCTCGTTCATCTAAAAGATTTTGCACCTAAATGTGGCTTTTGTTCCTACAGGTGTTTTCACATTGCGATTGATGTTGCACAGAGGGTGATTTTTCTCCTAAATGTGATCTATGCTCCAAAAACTGTCTCTATGCTCATGTTGATTATGCACCATTGGAGTTTTTGCCCCTAAATGTGACACTGTACCAAAAAATGTGATTATATATCTAATTGTTTTCTGTGATTTTGCACCTAAAGGTGTTTATACATTCCTGCTGATGTTGGACCAACGGTGATTTTTCCTCAAACTGTGTTTTTGCTCCTGAATGCGATTTTAGCTTATAAAGATTTTCAATCTTATTCTGATGTTGCATCAAGAGTAATTCTGCGCCTAAATGTGCTGTCACCCAAATGTGGTCTCACGCTGAGGCTGAGGGAAGGCAAAAATCGTCAGGACGGCAAGACAGCAATTTGTGGCCAAGAAAGGCTCCACAAGGCCGGATGCTTTTGGACGAGGTCGCTGTGAAACTGTGACTTTTGGCGGGAAAGCTTAAATAAGGAAAATTTCAAATTTCTCATGCAAGGAAGTTTCCTCGCCAGGTGGATGCTTTTGGTGCCTTTGCCTAGTGAAGATTTCTACATCACTTTTTTAAAGCTTGCATTCCTCTAGCAGGGCATGACTGCAGACTGTAGAGGAAGAGAGCTCCACAAGGCTGAATACCTTTTCCGTAAGGTCCAGTGGAATCGGATTTGCTACCGCAGAAAAGCTCCAAGCGGGGAGCCTGAATCTTCAGCCCAGTTGCAAAGCACCTTCGTCAGATCGGCTGGGCAGGGTTGTCCCAGTACCCCAAGGGACTTTGGATCCAAAAATGTTCTTAGTCCCAGGTTTCTCAGGTTGTTAGGAGGAGTATACTTTGACATAGCCCAGAGAGCGACTCCTCAATAAATTGTGAGAATGATACTATTTCTTCTAACGTATATTTCTTACCTTCTGGCCTTCCGCACTTGTGGTTCAAATCTCACTCCAGCAGAATCCAACAGCAGTGTCCAGGGCAGGTCCAGTTGGAGCGAGTCAGCTGGGCACTTACAGGAAAGGCTTCTTGTAGCTTGTTGCATTCCTGTAGCTTAATTAGGAGGTCATCTTTATGACCGCTGGAGTCCACTTCCTTGTCTTGGGTCCAAGAGGAAGAGCAGGCCCAGCCCTTTAGGGTTCCTCTCAGGTCTCAGACACCAGGTTCAGTCCTCTTCTGATCGTCCACAGCCCCAGTAGTGTTTTGAGGAGAGTACTGTGGGTGCAACATTTATGTCTGGCACCAGCCTGTGGGTGGGGCTGACTTCTGGCTCCTCTCTCACTAATGAGGTAAAAGCTCCCAGGAGCTACCCTACCGATAATTCCACAGTGCCCCTCTCTGCCTAAATTCAAGATATCAGAATCTTTCTCACCTTGCATGGAGCTTGTGCATCCACCCCAGAGTTGTGGCCATGGAAATGGGTAGCTCCTCCTCTGTGGTCACTCTAAACCAGTTCTAGAGGCAGCTCCTCTCTAACTGGGATTGGTGCCTGCCTGACGGTGGGAACAAAGAAAGGGCCTACTGAGGTGTCAGCTAACATTTGCCTGCAACAGAGTAGGCCTCTTTGAACTTAATCAAGTTCCTGGGCATATCTTACTGGCCATCCTTCTAAGGGAATGACCACACCTCCCTATACCCAAGGCTTTGTCCTGTTCTGGGAGCAGTTTTCATACCTCATCAAGGGGACTATTCAGCTGCCAAGTAACAGTTGGAGCTCATGCAAATAGACCTCCAAAGGCTTCAGGCAGTGAAAAGGTAACTTTATAAAAGCACCTTTTCCTTAATAGTTATTAAAATTTTGATTTTACCATCAAATTGGATTTTAAATAACTATTAAAAAACCTTTGAATCATATTTATAGGTGTTTTCTAACCAGAATTAGCATTATTAAATGTAATAATGTAACCCAGTCAGTGTTTTCCTCTGGAACAGCCAGCTTTGACACACCAAAAATAGCTTTAGTGGCTTTTTCACTGTAAGGACGTTTAACATTAAATTTTTACATGTCTCACTTTTAAATACAGTACACTGTGCCGAATAGACAATAGTGCCTACTAAGGGGTGACTTTTAAATATTTAAAAGGCAGGTTTGACCTGTCAAAAGGGGTTATTTTGGAAAAAGAAAAAAAAAGATAAAAAGTCTGAGCGATGGACCATGTGCGGCGGACGTGACCCACGCACGTAGCCGCCAGGCGTCACCTGATTCTCCGATGCTCCGCCCGTTTCCTCACAGCAGTCCGAGGCCACGCTAGAATGGCTGCCGAGCCTCCGAGCCAGCGCGGTTAACTACAGTGCATGCGGGCCCGAGATTCCTCCTCCGCTGCTTGTCATCGTGGAAGCCGGGAGATTGTCACCGGGAGGTCAGGTGGAAGGTATGTCCTGATCACTCCCACTCTCGCTCCCGCCCGTTCCCCACACGGACCCCTTCCCGACCTAAGCCGCTAATGTCTGCACAGCCCACATTCATCTGCACGTTTGTACGCTGCGCTTGTACGGAAGGCAGAAGGCAGAAGTGTCCCGCGCCAGGTGCTACAGTAAAGAAATAAGCGCAACGCTTAATAACATCACGTTTAACGTCACCGGCATCAGTATCAGTGAGACCCAGGCAGATAGCAAAAAGGGAGGAGGGGGACAGCCAGTAAGAAGCGAGTGCATTGAAGCAGCAGTGTAAGCAGAAGCAGTGGAATAGCTTCTGTGGTGCTCCCCCCCTTTTTTTTACACTTGCCAATGGAATCATCCGGAATCCCAACACTCCACTCCATTTCACTCCGGTCAGCCTTTGGGGGAGTCTGAAGTTGTGAGTAGGGAGTTGTGTTGAGCAGAGGTCTGGGCAGTCCACGTTGGTTTAAGCCACTGATTACGACGGGACATTAAGACTTTAAGAGACCTTATAACTCTGTGTCCTGCGCCATGTGTCCTGTGTCCTGTGCCCTGTAGATGCACACCCTGTTTATCCACCCAGCACTATCCAGCACCATCTAGCAGTATCAGCCTCTGTGTTGTTATTGAGCGTTTGCGGGGCTTTTCTACAGTGTGGTGCGTGTCCCCAGTTCAGGCACCTAGCCGTGGCGTGGTGTTCCAGCATTTCGGGACACAGGTTATTTCTGAGACTTCTCTGGGACGCCTCTTCTCTGTGTTTACTCCCCCATTCATTAAGTCTGGCTGTCCCCCCATTCATTAGTTTGGTTGGTTTCACTAAAAAGAGCTGGATATGCGTGGAAAACAGAGCAAGGTGGCGTCAGGGAAAGAAACCCTTGAGATGCCTGGACAAATAATTTTAACATCTTCACCAGCCCCAAGAGGGATGCGAAGGGGCCAAAGAAATGCTCAACAGAGGATGGAATTGAAGGCAAAGGCATTGGCTGAGAAGGATAAGCAGTCCGGGCAAAATGCTCTGCAGGATTTCTCAGATGAAGATGAATATTTACTCGAACAGTTATTAGGGCTAAGCTGCCTAGCCCAAGCCACAGGTGGGGAGGCTGGTGAGGATGGAGTAGTAGACGAGGCCAATAGGGGTAATGACAATCAGCTCAGTCCCAAGAAATACCCTCTCTTTCAGAAGCATCTCTTTCCTCAGAACAAATCAAAAGGCACGTCGCAACCGAGCAATGATGGACCAGCACCCAAACCAGTACCCAATCTCCAACCAGATCACCAAGGGCAGCCTGCTCCGCTGGCACAGTTAATCCAGTCTCAGCCTCAATCCCACTCACAAATCGAGGCAGAACCTCTGGGAAAGACTCATGTCAACCCCCTCTCTACTCAAGGCGAGCAAGCGATTCTACAGGACGCACAGGGTGTAGCAAGTGATATTCAAGCCATCCCAGAAGCGCCAGGGTCTGAGACTATGTCTGAGTCCGAATCGGATCCAGATCCAGTGACCTCATGTGATGAATCTAAAGGAAAGACCTCAATAAAAAGTTTGCTCACAACCATCCTACAAGAGCTAAGGGACTTTAAAGTAACTCAAGCACTCGAAATTGCACAATTGCATGAAAGACTGTCCAAGCTCGGGGAGAGTTTAGTGAATCTCCCTAAAGGGCTTTCAGAAGTTGAAAATCGCGTTTCTGACCTAGAGGACAACACATCAGCTATGCAGAATGACATCCAAGTGCTAAACAAAAACAAGCACCAGATGGAGCTAAAACTCCAGGACTTAGAAAATTATAATAGGCGATCCAATCTGCGTCTTGTCGGAGTACCGGAAGGCCTGGAGAATACTGACATGGTGGGGTGATCCGAGACGCTCCTGAGGAAGCTAATTCCAGAGCTACAAGGAGATCTTACAATCACTAGAGCTCACAGAGTTCCTGCCCAGAAGCTTCCGAATGCCAAATACCCTCGCACGATCTTATTGAACTTCGCAGACTACAGAATTAAGGAAAGAAGTCTAAGTACAGCAATAGCAAAAAGAGCATTTTCTACTTCAGAGATCCAACATTTTAAAATCTTTTCGGATATGTCCGCAGCCTCAGCATGCAGACGGAAGGATTTTATTAAGATGATAGACTCCTTTAAGGCAAAAGGAGCACAAGCCTTAATCGTCCAACAATCAAAGTTAAAAGTTTTGGCCAAAGGAATTTTTTTTATTTTTACGGACACTTCTGAAGCTCAATCTTGCTTGGAAGAACTGTGTGTTGCGTAAGAGAAGATCTACCGTAGATATAGGGCAGACAAGGGTGGCCTCAGTCAAACAATCTTGCATGACCTCTTAGTTTAAGGGTGGACACGAGGTGAATCAGGAGACGCAAAAGGATGCAATAAGATGGCCTCCAGTAAAGAGGGGTGGAAGGAGGGAATAGTGGGACATTCCGTCCTCCAAGGGGGGGGGATGGAGGGGGTGAAGCATCTAGAAAAAAGAGAGTTCTTGTGTGAAGTTTTATTGTTGCAGAATTTGTATAGCCACTTCAGAGGAATGTTTCATAGAAGAGCTGTTCATTATGAAAAGTACTGTATATTTTTTCCAGGCACTCAAGCACTTTATACACCCCACGTATACAATGCACCTTAGGTATTTATGTCCTATTGCACTTTACACTTTAACTGTTAATATGAACGGCTGCTCAATGCTAAATTTGCACATTAGACGACCATCCTCTGGGAAGCGGCACTCGTGGAAGGTACCCCGCCAAACAGATGGCCAGGGTAGTAGGGCACTTAAGCACTTTATATACCTCATTCATACAATGCACCTTAGGTTCCCATGTCCTTTTGCCCTTTACACTTTAGCTGCTAATTCGAATTGTTGCTGCTCAATGCTAAATTTGCACGCTAGATGGCCATCCTCTGGGTTGTGCCCTCTTAAGAAGCCATTTCTATCAAGCAAAGGGTCAGCGAAGTAGGGCACTTAAGCACTTTTATATATCTCATTTATATAATGCACTTTAGGTTTCTATGTTCTATTTTACGTTATACTTCAGCTGCTACTAAAACTTGCTGCTCCATGATAATTTTGCACATTAGATGGCCATCTGCTGGGAAGTGGCTCTATAGGAAAGTAGGTTTTGAAATGCATGGTAAACCTCTACAGGGCCAAAGGAGTATACTAGGTGTATGTCAGTATTCTTATGATCAGTACGGTATTTATGGATCTCGGTTTTGATGTTACACAGTGAATTAATAAAATTTTATTATGCCAGTGGCTTTGTTTTATGCTAACACAAGTCATTTTAACTACCTTGGGCAACGTTGTGTGTTCTCTTAGACACTCTGTATGTATGTGGCCTACACCACACTTTAGGGCATATTTTACTATTCCAATCAAAGCTGGCCCAAGTGTGCTTTCACAATTTTTCGATCCCAGAGAAGCCTGTGGGTCCCAGAGGGTTTACCTTTTAGCTTATGATATGGCACAATAACTATGAGCAGGAATAACCTAACGATTCTCTCTTTTAACGCTAATGGTCTTAACAATAGGCGTAAGTCCCATGCAATTGAGAGCTGGCTTAGAGGACACAATCCCGATATAATTTTTTTACAAGAGACACACTTTCGGAGTACCTCAGACGCAAGTAAAATCTTTAAGAATTGGACGTGATTCTATTGCTCATCTGTCTCAGGTAGTGCGCAGAGGGGCCTGGGCATCTTTGTAGGCAAACACGTTCAATTTCAAGTAAATTCATCACACTTTGACCCAAGGGGAAGATGTACGTTTGTCCATGGAAAACTAAATCAGTTAAACCTCATCCTGGCCACAATTTACGCACCTGTCATCGATGACCCACTCCCTCTTTTACAGCTAAAACAAGCCTTATCTGGTATCCCTGGACACATTATATGGGGAGGTGATTTTAACTTCTTGCAGGACCCTTCTGCTGACTCCACAAAGAAAGAGCGCAAACAAAATAAACCCCAGGTCTCCACTGCCCTGTTTAGCTGTAAAAATAACTTAGATGTAGTAGACAAGTGGCGCCTTAAAAACCCAAGAAAGCAGGAGTTCTCTTGTTATTCGGCAAAATATGATTCAGCTTCCAGAATTGATTTCTTCTTGACCTCGTATAATCTCTCTGTCAATAAGTATGATCATATTCTGAATGCTTTTACGGATCATGCCCTAATTAAAATGGAGATCGCTGCTGGAAGCGGGGACGGAAAGGTACCGAAAAGATGGTATTTTAATAAATTCAATCTAGAAAATGAGCTGTGGTGCACAGAAATAGCCAATGAGATTAGCGCCTTTTTCGAGATAAATAAAGACTCCGCCCCAGTTAATGTAATCTGGGACGCATTTAAGGCCACGCTAAGAGGCATAATCACCTCGAAAGAAATACCGCAACAAAGGGCAAAAAAAGCGGAAAGATTGAAGATCGAAGCAAGACTCACTCTTGTGAACCAGGAGCACACCAAGAATAGGAATTCGAATACGAAGCTAGAGCTAGCCCAGACAAAAATACAAACGAGGGAATTTTATTACGATTTAGGGGATGCAGCAAGTAGGACTTACCTCCAGACAGTCTATGAAGAAAGTGAATACACAGGGAAGCTTTTAGCTTGGCAGGCAAAGGAGAAACAGGTGCGTAACAGAATTGAGAGCATCTGGGATGAACCAACTAAAACACGTTTAACTAGATCCCGGGATATAGGCGAGGCCTTTTTTAAGCATTATAAGGGAATCTATCAATCAGATCATCATGCACCTTCCGAATCTATCTTAGGTTTCCTGGACAACTTGCCTATTCCTTATTTAAATACGGAATTTCGAGAAGAACTAATAGCGGACTTTACGATGGATGAACTTAATTTAGTTATAAGTTCTATGTCAAACTGTAAAGCAACTGGCGAGGATGGCCTTCCCGTTGAATTTTTTAAAAGGTTTGCTTCAACCCTTAATATTGAAATTTTAAAACTTGCTAATTATCTTCTTAAAGGGGGCGTCCCTCCGCTATCTTTTCATACAGCCGTAGTGGTTAGTATCCTGAAGAAGGATAAAAACAGCGAGAACGTTAACTCATATAGGCCCATAAGCCTACTTAACGTTGATTATAAAATCTTTACAAAGCTCATTACTAATAGGCTTAACAGAATGGTGGGCTCTCTTATCCACACGGATCAGTGCGGTTTCGTAGCTGGGAGACAGTTCCATACCAACACGAAATTTTTACTAGAAGCACTTGATTTTTTTTAACAAAAATAGGACTGAGGCCCAGATTTGGTTTTTAGACGCCGAAAAAGCGTTTGATTTGGTTTCATGGGAATGTCTGTTTTTAATCTTGGAAAAGTTTGGCTTCCCAGATGGGTTCACGCAACTAATAAGACGGTTATATACGAACTCACAGGCGCAAATCCTAATTAACTCCATAAACGTAGGCACCTGTCCAATAAATAGAGGCACCAGACAAGGGTGTCCTCTTTCTCCGATTTTATTTGCGCTACTTATAGAACCCCTAGCAATTAGACAGAAAAAGGCGCATACCGTCCCCCTTCAAGGGATGACTAATGTAAAATTGTATGCTGACGATATCGTTCTTTTCTTAAATCCTAGAAATGACACCCAGGAGGAAATCATGAGGATTTTCTCTGATTTCCAGGCAATAGGAGGCTATAAAATAAATAAATCCAAGACGGAGATATTACTGTGCAATTGTTCCACCGATTCACTATTGCCAGATTTTAGACCCGTATATAACACTCGTACAAAGAGATACTTAGGGATCTACGTGACGGAGAAAGTAGAAGACATATTCCACTTGAACTATACCCCGTTGATCAAAAAAGTGAAACGCCTCTTAGCACGATGGAACCAACTCCCTCTACTAATATTAGGTCGGGTGGCACTAATTCGTATGTCTATCCTGCCCTTATTTAATTTTCTATTTAATGCTGCCCCGTGCGCGCTTCAAGCATCTTTTTTTAAAGAGATAGATAGTATGTTTTCTTCCTTTTTATGGTCTAACAAAACACCGAGGTTGGCACTGAGCACTTTAAGCTAACCTGTCGCAGAGGGAGGGCTGTCCCTTCCAAATATTAGGAATTACTACCACGCTAGTTTTACACATAATAGTTGTAGATTTTTATCTCTATTAGACCCCTCTGAGGTAGACAATTTTTTTATGAATAAAATATTAATGGAGTATAATATTGCCGACTCCACAAGAATAGTTAAATACCCTAAAAAAGTTCGATATAAGACCCTTCAATGGATGTTCAAGCAAAAAACTCAATTCCTAAAATTTTTTGGTATTCCAAGAATTAATTGCTCGACAAGGCTGTCCCATTTTTATACGGGTGAAAGATGTTTATTAGATACCCGTATCTTAAAAGTATGGGAAGATAACGGATATGTACAGATTCGGGATTTTATCATAGGCAACTGCTGGAAGTCTTGGCCTGAGATAGAAATGGGGCTCCTACACTCTAAAGCATTGCTGAAATGGTCATTTATCATTATTAAACCCTTTTTGGAAAAATTCGACTTAAGAAGTATACCTTCAAGAGCAGACATCAGTGAAGCTTTTGATACCCCGTCACAACGGTCGGTCAGTGCATGGGTCAAAATTTTCAATGGAAATAAGTCTCTCTCCCTATATGAGAAAATTCGAGATAGATGGTGGAAAAGGGAAGGGATGCACCTCTCAAATTGAACTTGGAGCAGAATTAATAAACTCAATGCTTCAGTACTGAGAGGCGCAAACCTTAAGCGTATGCAATTTTATTCTAAATGGCTAATCTATAGGACTCCTTCTTTCCTACATAATATTTATCCACAAATTGATGACAGGTGTTTTCGTTGCGCCAAAGAGAATGGTGGCACCTGGTCACACATTGTTTGGGAATGTCCGAAAATCAGCACTTTGTGGGAAGAAATTGAAAACTATCTCAGAGTCACCATAGATCTTTCCATTTCCATTGACATATCCATTGCAGTTTTGGGTTGCTCTCCCAATAAAATCCTAAGCTCTACCCATGAAGAGTGCTTATTTATTGCAGCACTAATAGCAAGATCTTTAATTTTACAGAGCTGGCGAACCGATAAGATTCCTTCATTCCAAGCCTGGAGAGCGAAATTAAACAGAATCAAAGATTGTGAAAGAAAATATGCCTTAAGATCAGGGTCTTCAAGGAAGTTTGAGAAACGCTGGAGTTCCTTGGGGAATTAGTCCAAAAAGTAAGGGAAAGGGTCTCTGCTTTGACGGTGTATAAGGGGCCGAGGAGGTGGCAGGTTTTGGATCGAATAGCCAAGTTTGAAAGAGTATGTATCTCGATGGTCACCCTCCAAAACTATTAATATTCTATGTTATGCACTTTTGCACTTTTTGTATATCTTACCTTCTTGCCATATGAATGCTCCATTCCATTTCTGCAACATGGTTATTTGTTTGACAGCTTGAATATGTATACTTTTAATGTTCTGCATTTCGCACTTTATTCTGCGGATTTGTACGGTGGTATTTCTTTTCTGTATGATGTTTATCTGTAATGGCAGCTCGAGTATTTATAATCTAATTGTCTCGCACTATGCACTTTATTTTTGCAGTTCTGTATCTCTGTATCTCCTTGAACTCTCAATTAAAAAAAAAAAAAAAAAGGGGTTATTTTGGCAGGTTGAATTTGCAGTTTTGACAGCCAGGCTACAAATGGTAGGCCTGAAGTCATATTTGCACTATCACTGTAGTGGATGGCACCTGCAGTCCACTGGGGACATTTAGCTTACAGATACTGGGTATACCTTGAACCATATACCATGGATTTATAGATAAAGTAAATATGCCAGTTAGTGGTATACCGCTTTCATCATGTGGAGAGTAGGAGAACAGGCACTTTAGCACTGGTTAGCAGTACTAAAGCCAGCAAAAATAGGGTTCAGTAAAGAGGCCACAAAATACAATATGACCATACAAGAAGGGCTGATTTCCTACAGACATTGTACACTGGAATTACATGTGGAGGATTTTTGAAGCCATGACATTTGGTACACAATTGCTGGGATGGGTAAAACTACTGTAAACAGATAAGGCGCGAGTTAGATCTGGAGGGTTAATATTGGAGAGGTGAACGGTATAAAGGAGTACCCGACAGGGATGCTTTCTGTCACTGCTTCTATTTACGATAGCATTTAAGCCACTAGTGATTAGTTTGAAAAGTGTCCCACAGGAGTGGGGCATACAAATACGTAATACAGTATAGTGTACACAATATCAATATGCAGTGATGACAGCCTGGTATACTTGAGCCAGTCCCAAAGATCACTATATTGCTACAAGAGCTGGAGAGATTTGGTAATTTCTTGGGGGCTAGTGTTAATAAAGAAAAGAAAGCTGTTTCTCTTGGAATGGTTATCAAGGGTAGAGATCAGGGAACTCCTGTTTACAGATCTTCATTGGCAAATTAACAGTATCAGATACCTGGGTATCCAAGTTGCCCACTCAATAGAGAAACTACATGCCTACTCCATGTGAAGGGTGATGGCAGGACTAAGGACATAAGTATAATTCTGGAACACTCTTCCCCTGTCATTATAGGCAGAAAAGCGGTGGTAAAGATGGTGTTCTTCACCCTGTACTTATGTTCTACGAAACACACTTTTGCTCCATATCCAGGTCCGTGTTTAAAGAACTGGATAGTTAATTGATATCACTGGTATGGGCAGGGAAATTAAGTAGAGTTTGGTTGGAGATCATAAAGAGGGACAGGGAGGGTGGTGGCCTTGGACAACCTAACTTAGAACCTATCATTATATGGCAACATGCTGCAAAGTGATGTGAGGAAGCATATAACTGGGAGAAAAGATTAATGGGTAAATTGCAGGAGGTGAAATGTTGCCACTGATACTAATGTCAGGCAGGTTTGTTCCCAAGTAATATCCTTACAAAGTATACCGGACAGCAGCAGTATGGAAACAGCTGTGAAAGGGTGTTTGGGTGTTCCCTGTTCTCTAGGAACTTGGATATCTGGTTGCTACAACCTTTTAGGTGAATTAGCAGGGAAATATCCCTGGTAAAATTGAGGGAGGAAGGATGCACTACTCTGGGCTACTTATACCCAGGCATATAATTAACAACTTTTTTGGAAGCACAAATGGCATTTGGAGTAAGGCCACGCCAGTTCCTGCAATAGGCAAAACTGACCAGGAAAGCCGGAGAAAATTGTGCGGACTTCCCTAGTACTCACTCCACTACGGTCACCCTTAAGATAGTGTTAATAATGGGTAGCGGGCATAGCTTCATTTCACGTTTATAAGGCTCTGAAAAAAGATCAAAAAGAAAACTCAAATACCCACATGTTAGGCATGGGGTCAGATATGCAAGTGCTTTTAATGGGCAAGGAGTGGGAGAGAAGATGCGGTGTAGTTCAGATGGTATCTTGGAGCACTAAATTCAAATTAACTACTTGCACAGAACATACATAACCCCGATGCTTAAGACCTGAGAGGTCCTTTGCCTGCCCTAAGTGTAGAGAACAAGAGGCCACTATCTTGCATATGACTTGGACTTGCAGAACATTAACGGGTTACCGGAGACAAACCATAAGTAAATAAAAAATTGTCACAGTAGTCAATATAGAGTGCCCTATACAGAATTGCTATTGGAAATTATACCCAGACCTAAAGGTCGGGGAAAGCAGTACAGATTTGCACTGTTGGGATTACTGTTTGCAAAAGGGCACTGAGCAATTCATTAACTTACCCAACGAGCCGTGCTGAGGAAACATGGAAAAGAGACTTGTTAAAACAGGTCCTGTCTGTAGAAATAAGAAAGAAGGAGGCCAGAACTGATGAAAATGTAGCAGATGATGTGGCACTATGGTGAGACTTAAGGGTATTGATAACAGACTGGGAATTAGGTAGAGCCTCTCAGAAAAATGGAATCATCCTAGAGACTATAAACACTGGGTAAACAAAGGCAATAATTGGATATTCCTGGCAAATCAAGTAGAAATAAGTAGGGATTTCAAGAGTTAATATCTCAAAAGGATATGAAGTACTTGAAAGTCTGGGTTATGGCAAAATGTGTATTACATTATCAACACACTGTCAAGACCACTGACCTGTTTGTTTGCCAGGAGTTGCAGGAGCAACGTGATTCCAACCAATTCCATATCCTAGGAAGAAGGGTTTTGGAAATGGGGAGATGGTATCTTGTTTGTACCTCTCTTGAGAATGCCTTCTGTCTGTCTTTTTTTCTCAGGCCCTTCAATGTTGTGCTCAGAACTGAATCTTTGGCTTTTTGGTAAGGTGTACAACTTCCTGTGTTCACAGTACACCCCATTCAATTAGCAATGTCTCTACTATGTTTACATCAATGTCTCCATCAAATCTTTCAAGAGGGGCCAGTGGGACTGGGGTTGGCTCTGTCACTGAGTTATTAACTGGTTGACTGGTGGAATCTGGGGGTGGTTTGACCTGATCAGCAGAAATAGATGGGTTCAAACTAGCTATGTGGGCTGGTTTGAACAAGGGTGTAGTGGGTATATGGAATTCCTTAGTAATAGGGAAATTGCAAGACTCTCCTCTTGGACAATATCAGTCCATTTCTTCTCCTAGCCCGACATTCTCTTGTTGGAGGTAGTGGAGTTGGCTCGGCATTTCTTCTAAGATTCTGGCCATGTCATTATGTGTGGGTTCATTAGCCTCTAGGGATGTGGCCAGGGCATGAACCTCAATGTGTTCTTGGTCTAGATCCATGTCACCCAGGCAACTCAAAAATGTGGGCTTGGATTTCTATCAAGACCACTAACCTGTTTGTTTGCCAAGAGTTGCAGGAGTGACGTGATGCTGACCAGTCCCTCCTCCCAGTATGTTTACCAAAGGACAATAACCATTGTTTTACGCATTAGGCCGGGGGAAGAGGGGTTTTGAAAATGAGGAGATAAGATCTCGTTCAGACTTCTCGTAAGAATGCCTTCTGTCTGTCTTTTCCTCAGGCCCTTCTCTGTGGTGCTCAAAACTGGATCTTTGGCTTGTCGTTAAGGAGTACAGTTTTCTGTGTTCACAATACAAAACATACAATTAGCAATGCCTCTGCTATGTTTACATCACTTAACGACAAGTTCACGTTACATGAAAGCAATAGCAGTCACTCAGGAATGTCAACTTACTCAATGTCTCATCCAAAGGAACCCAAGAAAAGCAATCCACATTAGTGTTCAACAGGGTAAATTTGGTTCTCTCTTGTTTAGCTTTAACAAGAAGATATTGTCCATCTTTAAGTTTTGTTCATTTTGTTTTAATTTCTTAAGAGTCCTTGAACCTTTCATTTGTCAGCCAAATTATTGGGGAAGGTTGGAGTTATACAACCTTCTGTGATTTACATGCCGAAGGAAAGCCTCCCTTCTATCTTTTGCCCCTTGTAGAAGTAATTGTTGTTTTGATTGCTCCTTTACATAAGATTTGGCAAACTAAGAGGGTCATTACGATGGCGGACGGACAAAGTCCGCCCGCCACCGCAACGGCAAACGGGACCGCCCGCGAGAGTTGCGGCGGTCCCGCCATGGGTATTAGGATGCCACCGCCACGGTGGCGGTGGCATCCCGTATTGTTCACATTGCGGCGGGCGGTGCTGTCAGCAGCACCCACCGCAATGCGAAAAACGCATGTTGTGCATTTGAATGCACAACGTGACAGGCACTGCGCGGTGCCTGCCACCTTGTGCATTCAAATGTAGGGGGTACCATAGGTACCCCCATGTGCACCCCCACCCCCCAAAACCCTGTGTGGCCCGCAGCGGGCCCCCAGAAGCAAAGACCACATGCCTTTCCATGGCGGCAATACCGCCATGGAAAGGCTAGCTTTCCGCCACCATCCTAATATGGATGGCGGTGTCTTGCAGACACCGCCACCATGTTAGGAGCCCTTCTCCCGCCCGGTCGACGAGTCGACCGGTGGAAAAGCGGCTGACGGTCTTTCCGTCCACCTGGGTCCCCACCGCCATCGTAATATGGCGGGGGGAAATGTTAGGCATGCGGACGAGGATGGCGGGCGGATCGCCACCGCCATACAGGCGGCGGCGATCCGCCAGACATCATAATGACCCTCTAACTTTGTTTTCTGTTCTTTACTTTTCAGGATCCTGATGATCGGCACAGCTGCACTGTGAAGAGAGGAGCTGGAGACCCAGCTGGAGCGCTTTGTCAGGGAAGGATGATCTTGAGTCACAGGTAAGTTCCAGAAACGCAGAAGGCTGAGTTCATCCGGAGACTATGAAAGGCAAGCACATGCAAGTGTAGAGGGCATGGCTTTTATAGCTTCTGCAAGCAAGATGGCTGTCAGGACACGTGACTGGAGGAAATCCCGCAGAAATCTCATGAGATTGTCTTGCATCACGCATCCTTTCATCTGAAGCCCGAAACATGAGTGATTTGAAGTGCTAAGGGCCAGAGACCTGATCCGGGTGCCCAGGGGTACTAATAGCTTCATGGCCAAGCCTGCTGAGTCCCTGGGTTAAAGCATTATTTGCCAAAGGTCCTCGGGTGAGCGGTAGCTTCTGGACCAGGCATGCTGGGTCCCAGGGGATGCACATCACTGGGCTGAGACGTGCTCTAGAACCACGTCTGGCAACAGGTCAGACAGGTCGCAACACTCACAGCAAACATTATTAATGGAAATATTATGATAATGAGCGTATGTTCTTCCTCTATGTTTCCTCTCTAGTCTGTATGAGTGACTAGCATAGTGTGACCATCCGTAGGTTTTGGTGTTTTAACAACTACTCGGGATAGGTGTAAAGTTCTTTATTCTTTATTGGAAAAAACAAAAAAAAACAAGTTGTGTGTAATAAGCAAACATAAAGTCCCAATCTGGTAGTTTATGGCGTCTTCTTCTTTTTCAGATCTTTTGGAGTTCCTCTCCGCCAGCACCCTCGACAAAAACAAAGAAGCAGGTAAGTGTCTATACTTCTTTCCACTTCTTTTTAATTAGGTTAGTGGGTGTTTATTTTCTATTTCTCTTTTATGAAGGGTGCTTATTAGCCACTTGTTAGCAAATCAGAAGGATAGGGGAGATAGGGTGAGGAATAAAGAGCCCCAAAAGAAACCATTAAACATAGTAGTGGGGAGATAAATAACCCATTAAACTTCTGGGTTCTGGGTGTGGATGCTTTGTTTATTCCTTCTTTTCTTCTCTTTTCCCCTTTCTTTAAAGTTTGTATTTCTCCTCCCCTCCCGCCTCTTTGGTTTTACTCCTGTTCGCCTTCCCCCTTCCTTTCAACTATTTTTTTATATTCTTTCGGTTCCTGCCTAGGAATTGGGCACGCACCTGGTGGAGCCACGTCCCTCCTGGGACGTGGTGGGGTTCGGGAGCCAGCCGGTGGTCAGGAGACTCCGCTTCTGCCGATACTGTCTGCTCCTCTCGCGGGATGTCAGTTTCTTCAGGAACTGGCCTGCCGCTTGCTGTGTGTCCCGCTGTTTCTTCGGTTCTTCTGTCTCTTCCCCGCTCGTCGCCGCCAAGACGCTGTCTCTCTAGTTTTTGTAGGCGTTCTTCTTCAAGATGCCGGTCTTCGTCCCCCTCCTCTTCCGGGTCACGTGGAGAGACGTGACTCCTCCCCTCTGCCTGACTTCCGGAACAGGCAAGAAAGAAAGAACCGGCCTCTATCTCTGTTGCGTGGGATCCGTCAGGTCGGTGACATATCCCCATCCCTGGATTTTCCTGATTGGGGAAAACGTGATAAAAAGTCTGGACCTGTTAGGTCTTTCCCTGATTTATGGAGCACATCAAATTGAAAGGGTTGCAGTGAGAGCAACCACCTAAGAACTCTGGGATTGTTACCTTTATTTCTGCTAAGCCAAGTTAGGGGTGCATGGTCTGTATATAAGACAAAAGGTTTACCCTCAAGGTAATAACGGAGTTTCTCGATTTCCCACTTAATGGCCAAACATTCTTTTTCTATTGTGGAATAAGCGGTTTCACGGGGAAATAATTTTCTGCTAATATATAGGATAGGGTTTTCGACACCCTCGACGTCCTTTTGAGCGTGGACAGCTCCTATGTCAACGTCAGAAGCGTCTGTTTGTAGAATTAATACTTTCGTAAAGTCTGGGGCGGTGAGAATTGAGGCAGAGGTGATCCTTTCTTTCAGGGTCTGGAAGGCCTTTATGGCTTCTTTGGTGGGATGTTGAAACATGGCAGCAGATGTTCCTTTCTTTAAAAGATAGATCAGGGGTGCAGCTATAATGGAGTATCCAGGAATGAACCTACGATAATACCCTACCAGCCCTAAGACAGACCGTACTGCTTTTTTTATGGGTTGGAAAGGGAATTACTGTGATTGCTCTGACTTTTTCTGTTTGAGGCTTAATCAGTCCATTACCTAGCAAATAACCCAGGTATTTGACCTTGTTAAACCCCACCTTTGATTTTTTTGCGTTTATGTGAAGGTTGGCTTTTGCCAAGTCATTTAGAATGGAGTATATATAAATGCTTCAAATGGTCATCCCATGAGCGGCTAAATATAATGATATCATCTAAGTAGGCAGAGGAGTATTCAGAGTGATTTTTAAGAACAATATTCATTAATCTTTGGAAAGTAGCAGGGGCCCCATGGAGCCCAAAAGGAAGTACTGTGAAGTGAAATAGGCCAAAAGGTGTGGAAAAAGCCGTTTTCTCTTTGTCTTCATTCTTTAAGGGGACCTGCCAGTATCCCTTTGTGAGATCTATTGTGGTAATATATTCTGAGTCTCTTATTCTCTCTATTAATTCATCAACCCTAGGAAGAGGGTATGCGTCTAATTTGGAGATTTTATTAACTGCACGAAAGTCAATGCAAAATCTTATACTCCCATCGGGTTTGGGAACTAGCACTATGGGAGAAGACCAGTTACTTTGTGAAGGCTCTATAACATTCATTTTCAGCATTAGTTCAATTTCTGCCTTCTTGCTGCAGGGATTCGATATGGCTTTTGTTTAATCACACTTCCCTCAGGAATGGTGATAGAGTGTTGAGCTAGGTGTGTTCTCTCCCTGGGATGTCCGAAAAAACTGAAGCAAAGGATTGTAATATTCCTTTCAGCTCTTCCTTTTGCTCCACAGACAATTCTTCATTGACATACAGCTGTCCAAGTGTGCTTGAAACGTTATTTTCTAAGCGTGCTGCATGTACATCCTGGGGTAGGGGTCCCAGCCATTTTTTAAAGAGATTTATGTGAAAGGTCTGTTCTCTATGTCTCCCCACTTTTACCTTATACGAAAGGTTACCAATCCTTGCTGTAATTTTAAAGGGGCCCCTCCACTCAGATCTCATCTTATGAGAAGAGGTCGGTAGTAGTACCAGAACCCAATCACCTGGTTGGTATACTCTTAACTTCTTCCCTTTGTCATATATTTGTTTTTGTTTGTTTTGGCTTTTTTCTAAGTTCTTTGTCGCTAATTCCCGGAGTTTCAAGAACGGGCTTTCAGTTGTTGGGTATACTCTAAGAGGTTGTCTGCTTCAGGTTTTATATCTTTCTCCCATGCCTCTCGGGTTATTTCTAGGAGGGTTTGAGGTTTTCTTCCATAGAGCAGTTCAAAGGATGAGCACCCTAAACTACTCTGGACCTGACTTCTCAACACAAAGAGAGCCAGTGGAAGCATTTGGTCCTACTGTCTACCTTTCCCAGATAACATTTTTTTAGAAGGAGTTTGAGTGAACCGTTATATCTTTCAACTAACCCGGCGGTCTGGGGATGATATACAGATGTTTTTAGATGTCTAATACTTAGCTGTTTACATACCTGAGTCATGAGTCGGGACAGAAAGGGAGTACCCTGATCTGTAATGATTTCTTTAGGAAACCCAACACGGGAAAAGAACTCTATAAGATGTCCTGCAATGGACTTAGTATCAGGGCTACGAAGTGGAAAGGCTTCCGGGTAGCAGGCAGCATAGTCGACTATTACAAGGGCATATTGACATCCTTTGGTAGTTTTTGGTAAAGGGCCTATCAAGTCCATCCCAATTCTCTCAAATGGGGTGCTTGTGATAGGTAAGGGTTGGAGGGGTGCCTTAGGAGGTATGTAAGGGTTTTTTTTCTGACACACCTCACACTTTAGACAATATTTTTTTATATGGGCAAAGATGCCAGGCCAATAGAAATTTGCGAGGATTTCTTTGGTCGTTTTCTCAGACCCTAGGTGTCCAGCTAACAAATGGGAGTGAGCATAAAACATAATTTGGTCCTGAAAATTCTTTGGTACCAATAGTTGGGGGGGTTCGGTGGGTCCTGGTATCCTATATAGAAGACCGTTTTCTATTTGGAAATGAGGAAAAGCTTGAGTGCTATTCTGTCGGGCCTTCTCCCAGATGGGTTGTAGGAGTACATCGTTCATCTGGGTGAAACGGAAACTACGGTCCGTCATCCACGGTTCGGGAGCTAGCAAAGTGTTCTTGGGAGTGGAATCTTGGGTTTCTTTTAGTCGGGTGAGCATCATGTAAAACATCTCAATAAAATGTGGATTATCAGTTCCTATGATAATATCTTCGGGTAAATTGGGGAGTACTCCCACTTCTACGTCTGTGGTCCTATCGGACGTGGAAAGGCTCAGTCTGGCAACGGGATACCTCTTGACGTCCCCATGTAAACACCTAATTTGTACAAATTTCTCGGGTATAATTTGGGAAGGTGACACAAGTTCTGTTCGTAC
Source organism: Calotriton arnoldi (assembly GCA_963921515.1). Lineage (NCBI taxonomy): Eukaryota > Metazoa > Chordata > Amphibia > Caudata > Salamandridae > Calotriton > Calotriton arnoldi. The sequence continues at coordinate 61,916 of CAWUFW010019769.1, read as the reverse complement.
AACTGATTGTTTACACCCGGAGTCCAACAAGGCAATTGTTAATTTTTTATTGATCTGTACACTTACAAGAAACACGGGTCCCATCTCTTGGGTGAAGTAAACTGAGCTTGGGGAATAATTGACTTCCATTGGTTCTTTTGCGACTTTCTTGTTTTTACAAAAACGGGCTATGTGGCCCCATTCGCCACATTCGAAACATTGAGGACCAGAGGGGACCTGGAAGTCCTGTTTAGCTATAATGTTTTTCCTATGGTCAGTAGACACCTTACTTTGTTTTCGTTCGGTCTGATGGTTAGCGGTTTTGGAGGAATTTCTGATGTGTTTATCCATCTCTTGAGATGCAAACCGGGGTTGGACCCGTGAAAAGGTAGTGGCCATTTTCAACAACCTGCTCGCTACTGAGTCCCGAATGTTGACGTAGCCATCATTGGGTCTGGTGAGGAAGAGCCTCTATGAACTGCTCAAGACAAATCTTTTCTACTATCTCCTCCTTAGTATGGTCTTGGGGCTTCAGCCATTTTTCAACCGCCGTTTTCAGCTTAAAATATAGCACCTTTGGTGTATTGCCTGGTCTGCCCCTTTCTTGTCGGAATCGTAGCCTGTAGGCTTCTTCATCTAAGCCCGCCCTATCTAGTATCACTTTCTTCACTTCTTCATAGGTGGCATCCCCTTGGGAATTGGCGGTTTGATATGCTGCTTGGGCGTCCCCGGTCAGCAATGGGGCTAAATAGAAGGGCCATCTCTCAAAGGGCCATGTACATGCCCTTGCTGTGCGTTCAAAATTGGTTAAGAAAGCATCAAGGTCATCACCGGGCAGTAGTTTTTGTAAAGTCACCATAAGGGCACTAGGCGGGATTGTTTTATAATTCGCCAATCCAGAGGCCAATTGTTCCTGTGCTAACTTGGCCAATTGTTCTGTCTGTGTTTTTAGCGTATCACGAAACAGTTCCCGGTCAGCCTTCGCGGAAGACATCTGGCGTTCTAGAGCCCATTCGAGTTTCCGTTGACCCTGGACAAGGTGTTCTATTAAGGCATCCATTTTATTTCAATGGAAGGGATGTGCCTGCATTCTCCACCACTTGTGACCATCCGTAGGTTTTGGTGTTTTAACAACTACTCGGGATAGGTGTAAAGTTCTTTATACTTTAATGAAAAAAACAAAAAACAACAAGTGATGTGTAATAGGCACACATAAAGTCCCAATCTGGTAGTTTCTGGCGTCTTCTTTTTCAGATCTTTTGGAGTTCCTCTCCGCCAGCACCCTCGACAAAAACAAAGAAGCAGGTAAGTGTCTATACTTCTTTCCACTTCTTTTTGAATTAGGTTAGTGGGGTGTTTATTTTCTATTTCTCTTTTATGAAGGGTGCTTATTAGCCACTTGTTAGCAAATCAGAAGGATAGGGGAGATAGGGTGAGGAATAAAGAGCCCCAAAAGAAACCATTAAACATAGTAGTGGGGAGATAAATAACCCATTAAACTTCTGGGTTCTGGGTGTGGATGCTTTGTTTATTCCTTCTTTTCGTCTCTTTTCCCCTTTCTTTAAAGTTTGTATTTCTCCTCACTTCTGCCTCTTTGGTTTTACTCCTGTTCGCCTCCCCCCTTCCTTTCAACAATTTTTTTATATTCTTTTGGTTCCTGCCTAGGAACCGGGCACACACCTGGTGGAGCCGCATCCCTCCTGGGACGTGGCGGGGTTCGGGAGCCAGTCGGTGGTCAGGAGACTCCGCTTCTGCCGATACTGTCTGCTCCTCTCGTGGAATTTCAGCTTCTTCAGGAACTGGCCTGCCGCTTGCTGTCTGTCCCGCTGTTTCTTCGGTTCCTCCGTCTCTTCCCCGCTCGTCGCCGCCGAGACGCTGTCTCTCTAGTTTTTGTAGGCATTCTTCTTCAAGACGCCAGACTTCGTCCCCCTCCTCTTCCGGGTCGCGTGGAGAGACGTGACTCCTCCCCTCTGCCTGACAGGCAAGAAAGAAAGAACCGGCTTCGATCTCCGTTGCGTGGGATCCGTCAGGTCGGTGACACATAGGTTATCCTATCTCGGTTGGAAGGTTTTGATCTACTGTGTTGCAGGGCTTCTAAAGCAAATGAGGACTTTAACCCTATTTTACATTCTGTGATTGGCACTATATCCACAAACAATTTTGTATACGTAGATACCTCCATGCTGAGGCCCCTGTATTGAGAAACAGAAAGTTTTGGAATGGTTGCCACTCTTTTTATTGGCCAATGTGATCAGCAGTAGATATTACCTTGATGCAGAACACGACATCGGGGGTCGATTGAAAGGATTTGCTGATGTCCCTCGGGACTATGGCCTTGCCTCTTTTAAAAAATGAAGATACTTGCAAATTTGTTAGGCGATCTGTTGTTTGTGCTTTGTGGGGTCTGACTCCTCCTTTGCTTAGGATTGGCTTTTGTATGTGTCATTTAAAAATGGAAGTGTGCTAATGGCTGATGGTTGGTGCATGTCCCACCTTTCCTTACAAGTTAACTCCCATGGATTATTGCAGCGGGAACGAGCAGGAACACCCACGCTGGTTGCGTGCTGAATACGAGGAAGCAGTGCTGAGACTTTTCAACCTCTCCCAGTCCGGCCCACACTGCAGCTTCCTCTCTCTCCCCCTACAGCTTTTTTGTCTTCACAAAAGTGAACTTTATCGATGATTCACAGCTAAACAAGAATCACACAACACCCTGCCAAGCGAATGAAGCTTTCAAAACCCACAAATTTGTTAAAGTGCAGGCTTATTTCCAAATTCTTACTGATGTGGCTGAGGTGTAGTTTGACACGGTGTGTTACGTGAGGGAAGAGAGAGGATAAAACTCCAGCGAGATCCTGGAAGTGGGCAACAGCAGTGTCGGCGGTGCAGCAAGAGAGACGGTTAAAGAGAGCTGAGGAGCATGAGCGAAGGGGCTGTCGAGGCGGATGGGGGCAGTGAACTTCCCCGCCTAGCCCTCCCTGCCTGTCTGCAGAGGAAACAGAGGCTGGCGACACTACTCCATTCGCCACTGCACAACTAAGAATAATGGCGAGAGCAACGGGGAAGCCCGGCCGCAGAAGCCTAAAATTTACAAAACCTGCACACTTGCTCACGAGGGAGGGGGGGGGGCAGTCTGGTAGATGGACAAGCAATGTGCCCACATCTTTTTGGCCTCTAAAATTAGTATTTATCTTCCTAAAACAATAGTCCCGCATTTAAATTGACGCAGCCAATTTAATAAAATACAGAGTCCTGCCCCAGTCCGGCCTTATTAATACACCCCCCACTTAAGAAACCCAGCCCCTCTCCCCGTAATAACGTGCTAAACGGTGGTGCGAGTTAAAGCTGAAATTAGCTTTACACGATGATATTAACACAACAGGTGAACCCCCAAGGAAGGGAATCGTAAACCATACTTTACGATTATACGTAAGTAGAAACAAGTAAAATAGCTAAACAAAGGCTTTAACTAGCCCCGCCGTTTAGCACGTATGGTGGCCAAAAGTACGCTACAGTCACTTGCCTTAACGTAAACGGCAGTCACAGTGGAAAAGCCCTAATCAATGAGCGAGTCTATATTCTGTCACCATCCCTTTCTTCCTAATGAACCTGCCGTATTGCTCGACAGGCTTAACCAAAGTAGACCGAAAGTAATCGTTTGAATAATCGTGCATCTAACCAAACTTCTTGATTTTCCTACCTGAAGTGTACGTACGCCTGGGCCTTCTTTAGTAGAGGTTTTCTGCCACGCACAATTAAACTGTTTTTCATTTCAACATCGGCGAACCATAACAGACTTGTCCAGAATACAGTGCAAATGCTTTGTGTATTAATTTTCTGGTAGTACCGGGTTAATACCACTAATGTATTTCTTCCCACAGACGCCCATTTGTTGTCAAGCAACCAACGAATAAAGTTTTAAATAAAAGGTGTTTGAGTTCTTTCTGTATGGCACTTCATGGTTGCTGTCTGGTGGCTGGGATGTGCATTAAGCCCGCCAGACATATTCGGAATTCCCCTTTTCTCTCTTTTTACCCCTTTACCTATTTGGTTTTGTGCATGTTTTCCATTTAGTTTATAGGCGGATGAAGACACCAGAGTTTCCCCCATTGCAAAATATCTTTACCCCTCACAATTGTTATTATGAGGATCCACTGATATTTAAGTGTTGGTAAATGGCGTTACTAAGTTCTCCCATGCAGCTTGTGACACATTTTAGCATATTCACCAACAGTATTCTGCATAATCCGACTGTTGCGTACATATGTTCAGCGTGGAACTGCACGTCCCAAAATGTTGCTTGATAAAAGGTCATGACTGACAGAATATGTCATAAAGGCACTTGTTAGGTATGGGAAGAGCCACTAGATTTATGTGCCAGGGAGGGCTAAATTATGTTGCAGGGTTGATTAAATTATGCGAGAAGAAAAATATTTAAATTATGCAGTATAATGCAATGCATTTTTTTGCATTATTAACTATTTTGTCATTTTTCCACGTTAACCCAGTGTGGGCAAATATTTCACATCTGTAGTGTGTGTGGTGATTGTGTAGGTGAAGTCTTTTGCGTGAGAGTGTCAGATTGTGCAAGTATACCATGTTTTCAGTGTGCTTGTCGCCTTTTGCGTGATTGTGTGTTGCATACATGTATGCTTATGTCGGTATTTGTCATTCTGTATTTGAGAAAGAGTGAGTCAGATTGTTTATATGTGGACACTTTGCCAATTGACATAACATAACTTATTGTATCTGTAGTGCACATAACATCTGTGTACTATTTTATGATTCAAAATTAGATGCCCAATTTCAAATTTCTTTTGCTTTTTTATCATCTTTCAATTTCAAGTGATGGTTGAGTTCTCTGAAAAAAGGCACACATTGGACTGGTAGTGGCTGGGTCAAGACAATATGTTTTTTTAGTCTGCCGGGCAACATTACAAACACTTATATATCTCAGCATTATATAGAAAATATATATACAAAGGGCTGTCTTTAACATTCGTTCATGGGGGTAGAAAGTCATCCTATGTGTATGGAAAGAGGTTTGCCATGTATTTTGCACAGCTTTGTATTCAGAGAAAACTGTTATTATGGTTTGTGAAAAAATGCAGTAATACCACTATTAGTTAGAAGAGACAACAAACACTACAGGCTTGTTTTTGCTAAACAAGCTAAAAGTAGATATTCCTTGTCTGAATACCACCTAAAGCTACTTGACACTGCTCCCAATGCTGCAGGCTTCCACACGTTCCCCACTCCTGCAAGCTTCCTCGGCTGCCCCTACACCACTACAAGCTACCCAACACTGCTCCCAATTCCACGAGCTTCCACACGTTTCAATTTGGGCTTGATATAATCTTATACATATTCAGGAATTAAGCTATAAATCAACCACCCAGGATAATGTGCTGCATCGATAAACACTTAATAGGTCCCAAAGGAGAGACCTATTGGCTATGCCAATGCTTGTTATTATTGCCCTTTGATTTCAACAAAATAATCAATTACATCATGCCCATCTTACACAAGACTCCGATCACTGACCTTTGTACATATTACTCACATATCTTAGATGTACTGCTTTACTTCTGCCCTTTACAATCTGAACGACTTAGCAATAAATACAAAACAATAAATGAACTTCAACCAACCAGCCGCCCCAGGATCCCCACCCTGCTTCCCGCCTCCTTGGGTGGACTTCTGTCTCAGGGCTAAAGGTCCAGCTGCACTTTATCTTCATTGAGAGTGTCTCCCGCATTTAAATGTTCTGTTGTTTAGGCAATGTAAATGGTGTTGATTAAGAGGGCTTAGCTCTGTTGTTTGTTCTCACTATTTTTTCAGCTTGTCTAGCAACCTCGATGTGCTGCATGTCCAGGTGTGAACCATTCTGCAGGTAATCTCTATCCTTTATCTAGCTTCACCTCCTACCTACAATCCAGGTGCCTCCAGGCGACTTGTAAGAAGGTCCCTTCACTTACCGGACTGCCTGATGTCCACGCTGCCATGTTCCTCATGTGACCTCCCTTTATCACTCATCTGGTCTTATTTACAAGTTTGGGGCCAATCCAGGGAGTGGTTTCAGGTCTGTATAGCACTATCACTAAACCACTATTTTAACCCCAACTGTTATTTTGCTTAAACAAAAATGGCAGAGCTGTTTAACAATGGAACAGGTGGATGACGAGTGAGTGACTCTATGACCTCTTATAAACGAGTTGCCATTGGCCACCACTGAGGCTGGAACAGGCCAGTCGTAGACCTGACTAAGCAGCTGGACATGCAATCAGAGTGAGTATGATATAGTCTATATGCTGTGGGCTTGCCACAAACTGACACAACACTCCTGTCAGGTCTGGTAATCATGAAAGACTCATGTGGGTGTGACCTTACTGACATGTCACCACTGACCATACTACATTATGTGTCACAGATTCCGTGAAAGTCTAACAACTGGAGGAGATTGTTCCTCCTGTCCTCCGTGGTTGCTAAAGTCTGCATCCTGCGAAAGTGGAAAACACCAAATGTGGTTTCACCTGGAAAATGGATCAGACAGCTAATAGTACTGGCCAGGCACATACTCCTGCTCTACCGCCTCAATGACCGGATACAAATGTCTGAAAAGATTTGTTGGGATTTTATGCTCGCCCCTGTGTAACAGTATTCTGTTTCTATACACTGGGCTGTTTTATGGTTCAAATATTTGTATATGATTGGGCTTTAGCTGACTAACTCTGTTTACTTAATTTTAACCGGACCGTTGTCTATTGATGCTTTACATATTCACATTTGCTAATGCAATAAAAGCCAGGTATCTCAATATTTCAAGGGCCGGGCCCAAGAGTTCTGGGTCTACTCTAGAATCACAATTCAATGGTTCTTTTTAGCAGCATGAAAGTGTAGAGGGAGAAAGTTCATTATTATTGCCAATCAGTTCAACAGGAAGTTCTTTAGACACATAATACCCACAGACAACTACGTAAGTATTACGCCCTCCGCTCTGGGTACCGTCCTAAAGGTAGTTTTCCATGGGACAACGGTGTTCTTTTCCTTCGATACATTCGTCCTTGGTTCCCCAGCCTTCTCCTGTGTGAAACGCAACGTCCTTCCTTTATCGATTCAACATGTACAATGTAACTTTTTCTCTCCTGCCTGACTAGTAAAACAAAGACATTATTCTAGCTAACAAGAACGCTTCTTTCACCTGCAACACAAATGTGAGAAAGAAAATTTCCACAGCACACATGAAATTCAAACTGTTAATTCTAAAGCGAGAGCTTCCAGGGAAAATGCATTTCAGGCCTACCAAATTCAGCTAACATAGGAAAATATAATATGAGAGTTTTACGAAGTTACACAGGAAATAAGTCACATTTCGTTTATGTTTCTACCTACATGTAAACAACTAATTAATGAACACGTTTAATAAGTGAATAATTGTGAATTACACAACACGAGTTTCACCACTTTAATGTTTTCTGCTAGTTACATTCACTTTCTATGTTACTTTTCCATGTTATTCTTCAATGGCCTAAACACATCACGGTTTCATGTTATTACATCTCAAGATTCTAGCACTTCATGTAAATATGACAAAGGACTATATGCGGGTGTGCTCTATGCGTGTGATTATAATGCACCCCTACAAATAAAATGCGATTTCCGCTACATCAGTCTGCATCCTGAGAAAGTGGAAAACACCAAATGTGGCTTCACTGGGAGAATGGATCAGACAGCTAATAGTAATGGCCAGACACATGCTCCTGCTCTACCGCCTCAATGATCAGATACAAATGTTTGAATAGATTTGTGGGGATTTTATGCTCGCCCCTGTGTAACAGTATTCTGTTTCTATACATTGGGCTGTTTTATGGTTCAAATATTTGTATATGATCGGGCTTTAGCTGATTAACTCTGTTTACTTAATGTTAACCAGACCTCTGCGTATTGATGCTTTACATATTCACATTTGCTATTCCAATACTCTTTTGTGAGGCACCTCATACGTCTTAAAAAAGCCAGGTATCTCAATATTTTAACCATCCGAATTTCATTGGTGATCATAGGGTGATAATGTTGCACCTTTTGATTTTGGCATATATGACTGATGGGATAGGCCCTACCACAAGAGAACCACAGATAGAGCTCTATATTCACTCAGAAGTGCAGTCTCCCATACCAACTGTCCTGCCTGTCATTATGTTCTTGTTAGCATACAGGGTCACTCTGTATTATGAACCACTAGCAGGAGTCCATTACCACCACCTATATCCGTCTCCGTCACCGAATGTTCCAGGAAGTACAGGACATTATTGTATTCATACCTTCGGCCGGGCTGTGATCACTTGCCTCCCAGTCAAGAAGATGGTCCGCCTAGATTATCTCTATATAGCTGTCCTGAGATGCCCTCTCTTACTGCCTTACTTCTCTCCTAGTCTTCGCATACTCATTCGCCCCTATGTCATTCCTTTCCTGCCCTAAAATTCTATCCGATTGTCCATGCCCATATTTCGTATGACATGTTGGAGTCACCTGTCAAACCCATCCCCATTGCTGTTCGTATTGTTGGCAAGTTTTCATATACGTCTCCCTTATTGTCAGGGAGCTTGTTGTTGATGTCAGTATCGAAATTGAATTTTGTATTCTGATTTCAGTGCTTAGTAATTATTTTAAAAATGATAACATTCTACACATTGTTTGTGTGAACTTATTCTAGCTACCAAATCTAAAACTAAAGAGAGCTTTGCACCAGGTCAGACTCCATAATTCAGGATACATGTGATAACACCTCAGAGATTAATTTCTCCGCAGCCTTGCCAAAACTACTCTCAAATACCACAAACACTGAGCCCTGAAGGCTATTTCAGAAACCTTCATCAGTGACAAATATGATTGTCTGAGACTGGCTCCATTAAAACTGGTCTGCTCTTTTTCATTCAGGGCATGCCTTCCTGGACAGCTACGCCATGCTTTTTCTTCTCAGACTTGGAAAGCACAAAAATCCCCTACTGGATAAATCTTATTATCGCAAGTTACCACAACCAGATATGTGAGCTGCACATCATTCTGTATGAAAATTGGAAGGTCGTGATTCACTCCCAGAATATCAACCTCCATTTCTTCACCACATTATTTGATACACTGAAAGCCCTCAAAGCTTCTACCACAGTTATCCGCATTAACACTGAGGCCATGCACACCGTCTGTACAACACCATTAGCTCACTCTCCTCAGGCGCGCAACGCCCATTGGGCTCAAAGGGCTTCAGCCCCCCCCCCCCCGTCGTGTGTGTCAGCCCGGGTGAGACAGCTTCCCGGGCACACACACAGCCGCACCCGAGTACTTCACAGGTCTTTAAAAGACCATTTACTTGCTAACGAGGCTTTGTTGTGTTTTCACCCCTTCTTAGAGCCCCTGCATCTCCACTCTGCATATTGCTGGAAGAATCAGCACCCCACCGAAATTTTTGGTCTCCCCCCCCCGAAATTTGGCTCTAGTTGCGCCTCTGACTCTCCTCTAATGACCTCCTCACCTTCCTATTACCAATCACACCCAACGTGGAATTAAAGATGACAACATAATACCTGCATAAATCAAGACTGTCTGGATCATAACCTTGAACAACCCTCCTACGTTGACACAGACCGAAATATTGTTCAGGACCAAATTCACAAACCTCGCAGTACCAACCACAACTCCTCAATGAAGCTTCCCTTATTCAGCCAACCTCCCAGTCCAGTCCAGTTACACCACAACAACAGCACACAAGCTGACCTGACGTACACAATCAATCTCAGAATTGTTTTATCTCTATCCAGTGACCCACTTATTACACATCATCTCTAACCTGCCTTCCTGAACTGTAGGTCTACAGTCTTTAATGCAGCATTCATATCTACCCTCAACCAGAAATCTGTCCCTGAAGTGATTACACTCACAGAAATCTAATTCTGCTCATCCTCCTACCACTATGTTATCACTGGGATACAACATATTTCACATCAAAAACAGGAAAAAGAGTGGAGGGTTGCCTTTATCCACATTAGTTCCTTAAAACAATATGATTAACTCAATAAATTCATTCTTTCTCCAAAGCCTCTCTGTGGAGATTACAAACAAAATACCTTAACTATAGCACTGACTAACTCACCTATTCCAATCAGATTGTCCTGGAAGATTTCAACTTCCCCAAAGAAAATTAGAAAAAGACCACATGAAAATCTCTAACACTCTAAAATCAGGTAGGTCAAATAACGTCTTCATTCTATTCAAAATTTTGACCTGAACAAACCCTTCCCGTGATAAACTGAAGATGTAAATAGTGAAATCTATAGACCGCAGAATATATTGACAACAAGCATTGGTAAAACCAACAGGTCTGGCTTTGAAGCAGTGGTGAACGCAAACACAGGCATGTACAAAAGCACACAGACTATCTGTACTGTGCTGTAAGCCTGGGGCAGGTCAGAGCCTGGCACTCAAACACCCTCTCTGCAGCACAGTGGGAGCAGATTTGTTTCAAAGGTCGCAGACACGCCGATCAAGAGGAACGAGTAGTTTAACTGAAAGCTTGCAGAAACACATCTATTTGTTTTCATTTCAAGATGTATCTGTTCCCTGCTCAAACCTAGCATCCTCTAAACCTTTCTAGAACCCTTCTGCTAGAACCACAGGATGGAACAAGATAACTCTTCCTCCCAGCATTGCCCTGCCCTGCGGGACCTCCCCAGTGTCTTCAACCCCTGCCACGGCGCCGACCCCTGAACCCAGGCACTCAGAGACCCCTGAACCACCCTCTTCTATTTACCACCTGCTCAAAGCAAGTGGAATCAGCAGGAAAGGGGCCATTATTCGCCCCCATAAGGGGGAATGACATGCCCGGTTTTCCCAGGTATGCATGTTATTCCTCATTCTGGATAGAATAACCTGCGATGGCCATTATTTGGCGCACTCAGACAGATCCCTGCCCCACTGGAACTCTTGCACCAATTATAGGGCAACACAAAATGAAAAAGCTCAACAGGTTATGCTAATTCAATCCGTGAAACAGTGAAAGTTTTCTTTGGTGAAACAAATGCCGTTTAAGTTAATCTACAAAGACATCATAAAATGACATGTCTGCATCCACATTGTAACGAGTTCCACAGCCATTTATATTAACATGAAATACTGGCCTTCTAAAAACATTGCGCCACTTTAAAGGGAACAGAAGGCATGAGTCATTCCACGGGCATCTGCTCTCGCGCGAAGGCGCATCCATTTTGTGTTTTTTTTTTTTTTACCTGAAATTATATAGCTGAAATTAGGCTGGAAATACATTCTGGTAGAGCCACCGAGTTTGTTTTGCATAATTCCTTCATTTCTCTCCGTTATGGTTTATTCAATGTGTTCAGAATTTTCGGTAAAACGCGCCAAAGCCTGAACCCGTGGACTTGTTTTGCTAGACTAACTAACTTCAAGTGCAAGGCACAGTGCTTTAAATGGGAACAAATAAGTGCAGGTACTCATTAAAATGAGCTAGAGGTGTAGTGAGGGGGCGGGGCTAGGGGCGGGGCTAAGGGCAAGACATGATGATACTTAACGACTTCTATATTAGTTGCAGCACATACCAGAACACATGAGAAATGTGTTTATATAAACAAAGCAGCTTAACTCATTGCACAAAATGAAAGAGAAATGCGATAATAGGTTAACATTTCCTTTTTTTGCAATAGTTGCACCTTCTTAATGTCATACTGTTAATTGCTGTTTGGCACAATACTATATATTTTTGAGCACGAGAGTAGGAAGAAACTGAAAATAGCTCCACTTCGAACCAAAGCTCTTATTGCACCAAGCAAATGAAGCAAACAATCATGACCCTCCCCAGAAGAAATCTCTTGTCTCTTCCTTCGATCTATCCTTTCATTCTTTTAACCTACCATTTACCTGCTGATGTCCACCACCACCATTTAACCTTTACATTCTATCGTCTATTCAGTCTTTCATCCATCATTCAGTTTTTCACCATTCCGTCTATCCACCCTTCATATCCAAACCTATCCATCCATCTCCAAACCTATCCATTCATCCTTTCACTCATCCATCTCTTTATCCACCCTTTCCCTCATCCATCAACCCTTTCACTCTTTTATTCCATCCACCCTTTCATTCCATCCACCCTTTCACTCAATCTCTCCTTTCACTCATCCATCATCCCTACCTTTCATTCATCCATCCAATCTTTCACTTATCCACCCATCATCCGCCCTTTTATCCAATCATCCACCCTCTTTCACCCATGCATGCTTTCACTCATCCATCCATCTATTCATCCATCCATCTATACATCCATCCTTGCTCACTCATCCATCCACTTACTCACTCACCCACCCACCAACCCTCCCTTTTACGTTATTTATGAATCTTTGTCGCCGAGCAGACATGTACAAACAAAGTGCCACCCATTTTCTTTAAAATACCTCCTGAGAGTGTCTTGATTCTCTCTCTCTTTCTCTCACTTTTTTCTTACAAAAACAGGCATACAAATGCAGGCAAACACACAAACATAGAAGACACACAAAAGACTCAGGTATGATAAAAGCCATGTTTTCTCTTTACCTACCATGGCTTTCTTAATTGCCAGCAGGGCCGGACTGGCCGTAGCCTGATTGCCACTGCCATGATTCCTGTGTTTGCACAAATGCAGACAACAGTGTGAATGTGATTGACAGCACAGGGCCTGAATGGACCCTGCTCTGTCAAACACAGAGTGGTGGTGAGCACCTGGACATTATTCAAATGAGCCCTGCTGAATAGCTCAGCTGGGGCTCAGATCGGGGCCGCAGAAGCGGCGCCTTGGCTGCCAGAGACACGTTCCACTCCTGCTCACGAGCACAGCCAATGAGCCTACCTTTTCATGAGAACCGGTACTCTCCTCGGAAGTCGAGAAGTGCCGGTACTCAGAGTGATAAATCTAAGAAGTGCCGGTACTCAGTACCGGTGAGTACCGGCCCATTTAAAGCACTGGCAAGGCATTGAATGTTTACAGCGCCTGCAAGCCTGTTATCGTCAGGCACTTATCTTTATTATTGTGTATTAGGGATCACGGAGGGTCAGGGGCACGTACTGTGTCTCACGTGCACGCTCTCACGTGATGACTTTAACCCTTTTCTGAGCTCAGCACAAATCCAAGACTTTCTCTAGGTTCATGTTCGCATGACCACATTCCCGTTTTAGTTATGGAAGTACAGAAAATGGGACATTATTTACCACCAACACCGCCTTTTATTATAAGTTCATACAAAATAAATTTTCTTTAATCTGTTGGCAGTGCTGTCATTTGCTTACTGCGCAAACTAGTGACGCAAACCGCTTGCGATCATAAGATTTAAGATTGTTTTCTTCCACCCATCACTTTTATCATAATTACTGTTTCTGCTAACCAAATACAAAGGAAATATCAAACCAAATTAAAAAAACACTTTTACGCGTCTTTAGAGTTAGACCGTTGATGAGGTCGAGTTCCTCCCTACAAAATTACTTTGGAACTTCAGGTCAATGGACCTTTTGTTACCTGCTGAGAAGTGTAGAGGGAGAAATAAGTAATCAAAACAACTCTAAAAATCTATAAGGGCATGACTCTGAAGAACTACAGACTCCGAATTTCAAGTTAATGGGTTTATTACAAAGCCAAAAACAACTGAATGTACAAGCACCTTATTACAAAGTTGTAGAAATACATGGGAACTAATACAAATCCAAACCTACGGGCTAGTTTCATGCGGTGAATAATAAAGAGAATGACGATCTCCAGAAGCAGAACACAGGCAATGATTGCCCCCACATCAAGTTCGGTCTTCATCTGCGGTGAATGAATAAAAAGCATTACTCTGTCCCTTCACTACAACTACAGTGACATCCCTACTTAGCATTTCCCAGGCAAGATCAGAAAAAGGTGTCAGCACGTGAAGACTTCCTAAGAAGTTCACTCACCTTGTATGGGTCAAGTAGCCCAAGGCTACCGAGCTCGTTCTAAGATGCTCCTTCTCTCTCCTTCGATCTCCTCACCCCTTCTCCTGTCTCCACCCCGGGACACTATCCCTAATACAAAACAGAAGAACATAGAACACGCCCACAATCACATCATCCTGCTGGACACTTCCCATAGGTGATTTTCCACGCGATGTTGATGCTTTCAGCTCCTGGCTCGACGACCTTGATTCCCAGGCCTCCCTCAATGAGAAAGAACACCGGCTCCCAATTATCAGTGGTCCACGCACATTTGTATCACATCCTCCCGAGCCTAACTCTCCTAAACAAAAGACGTTATTCTAACTAACAAATATGACTTTCTCCACCTACAACAGAAATGTGAGAACAGAACAAATTCAACGTGAACATGAAGTTTCTAACAACCCTACTCCAGAGCCCCCAGGGAAAATACATTTCAGGCCTACAGAAATCAGCCAACATAAGAGTAAAAACACATTGGCCTTTAAAATACACACATGAGTGAACATTTCATTTAGGCCTTTTTAACTTTACACTACAAAGCACATCAATGCTTCTCTATTGCAATCAGCTTATGGAATCCTACACGTTAAATGCAATTAGTCACATCTACATGCATCTCTAATATGGTGCATGTTTAAATCACAAGCATCACATCACATATAAGCAATTTCATTAGGCAGATGACATCGAATACTATAGATTACATTAGAACATGAATGCACCGTTGTCTCTTTTACATGGCACAACACTTTTCCTACCATTTACACTTTCACATGTTATTACTGAATACTTCTAATGATCAAATGTTAACACAACATAGGAATATATGCGGGTGCGAACTATCCGTGATTATGATGCACCCCTACAAACAACAGAGCACCATCGCGCTCCATCAGTCCCCCCCTCTGATGACAAGTGTCATCACAACAACCACAATTCCCTGGAGAAAGGACCAACCTAAACAGAAGTTGTAGCCACTCTTCCCTGTCGGAACTTCTCTAAGCTCTTGAGATTCTCATAGTGACTGTCCTACAGTCTCTCCATTCTCCTTTCTCGCTCCCTAAGAGATCTCTCAGTCTGACCTGCCTTATGCCATTTGTAGGCTTTCACCAATCCCAACAAAATGATCACACAAACCACAACTATGATGATGGGCTTCAAGATGTAACCAAGTATTCCCTTTCTTAGGTTGGCAAACCAACTTCCTACCTTTCTAATGCCCTTTTCAACCTTGTCCCAAACACCCTCTGTGGCCAAATCATGTATCTCATGGTGTATCTCAGTGATGTTACTTATATACTTCTTCAGATCCTTGCTATTATCAGGTATATAAGTACAGCACTGTTGAACCCTCAACATTTTACAGACTCCGCCTTCTTTTGCTAACAAAACATCTAAAGCAAGATGGTTTTGCATCACCATAATTCTTATCGACACCATCTCTCCATCTACAAGTAGCAAAGACTGAGCTGTATTCGCTGACAACTTGTCCACAATAGTTGACAACCTTCTAATCTTAACGTCATTGAGACCCACTCCTAGACTTGGTATCATTGCTCCAAATACATCTCCAACTATCTCTCCTGCACTTGTACCTCTTTTCTCTCTATGATGCACTCCACCTTCCAAGGGTCCTAGGTCCTCAACATGATATATCTTGGGAAACGGTAAACAGACATAATATCGAGTTGCAAATATCGACTAACACTAATATCGAGTCCAAAATATCGACATACAAAAATATCTAGTCAGAATATCGTTGTCAAGAATATCGAGTTGAAGGTAAGTAATATTGTTTACCCAAATATCGAAGTTATTAATATCGTTTGCAAAAATATCGTTGTTTTATTTAGTGTTATGTATTTTAGTGTGTATTTTTCATGTATGTGTTCTATTTTTTTGTGGAAGTATTGCATTTGTTTTTGAATATATGTGTTACATTTTTAGAAGTTACACATTTTTTTTTAAAGTAAATTTTGCGTTTTAGTTCCGTAGCGGGTTGTGGGTTTATTGGGGAATAGGGTAGGAAGTAATTTAATTATAATAAATGTAATAATAGTTTTTAGAAGTTATTAATTTTGGTAAATGAAATTTTGTGTTTTTGTTCCGTAGCGGGTTGTGGGTTTAAAGGGGAATAGGGTGGGAAGTAATTTAATTATAATTAATTAATTAATTAATTAATAAATAATAATTTTTAATAATTAATATTTAGGTATTTAATATTTTATATTATTAATTGTGTTAATTCATTCATTATTAATTATTTATTAATTGGTAATTAATGATTAATTATTAATTATTAATTATGTTATTTGTGTTATTTTTTCAAGAGCGGGTTGTGGGTTGATAGGGGAGTAGGCAGGGAACTAATTTAATTTTAATATATTTTTAAAAATTTATTTTAGAAAATGTATTTTCTGTTGTTTTTTAGTGGTATTTGTGTGAATTAATTTATTATTGATTGTTTTTAAATTGCTTGTTAATTATTATTAATTAATTAATTAATTTTTAATTAATTATGTTAATTGTGTTATGTTTTACAAATTGGTGGTGTCATTTATAGGGGAATATGATGGGAGGTAAATTATTTATAATTAATTAATTGTTTGTTAATTAATGTTAATTATTTTGCTGGAGTGGGAATAGTAAGTTATTCCCCTCCGCTATCCAACACTTTCCCTACTGTTGCACTCGCTGGAGTGGGAATAGTAAATTATTCCCCTCTGCTATCCAACACTTTCCTTACTGTTGCACTCGCTAGAGTGGGAATAGTAAATTTTACCCCTACGCTCTCCAACACTTTCCCTACTGTTGCACTCGCTGGAGTGGGAATAGTAATTTTATACCCTCCGCTATCCAACACTTTCCCTACTGTTGTACTTGTTGGAGTGGGAATAGTAATTTTATCCCCACCACTATCCAACACTTTCCCAACTGTTGCACTCTCTGGAGTGGGAATAGTAATTGTTACCCCTCCGCTATCCAACACTTTCCCTACTGTTGCACTCCCTGGAGTGGGAATAGTAAGTTATTCCCCTCCGCTATCCAACACTTTCCCTACTGTTTTACCTGCTGGAGTGGGAATAGTAAATTATTCCCCTCCGCTATCCAACACTTTCCCTACTGTTGCACTTGCTGGAGTGGGAATAGTAAATTTTACCCCTACGCTATCCAACACTTTCCCTACTGTTGCACTCGCTGGAGTGGGAAGAGTAATTTTATCCCCTCCGCTATCCAACACTTTCCCTATTGTTGAACTCGCTGGAGTGGGAATAGTAATTTTATCCCCTCCGCTATCCAAAACTTTCCCTACTGTTGCACGTGCTGGAGTGGGAATAGTAATTGTTACCCCTCCGCTATCCAACACTTTCCCTACTGTTGCACTCCCTGGAGTGGGAATAGTAAATTATTCCCCTCTGCTATCCAACACATTCCTTACTGTTGCACTCTCTGGAGTGGGAATAGTAAATTTTACCCCTACGCTATCCAACACTTTCCCTACTGTTGCACTCGCTGGAGTGGGAATAGTAATTTTATACCCTCCGCTATCCAACACTTTCCCTACTGTTGTACTTGTTGGAGTGGGAATAGTAATTTTATCCCCACCACTATCCAACACTTTCCCTACTGTTGCACTCTCTGCAGTGGGAATAGTAATTGTTACCCCTCCGCTATCCAACACTTTCCCTACTGTTGCACTCCCTGGAGTGGGAATAGTAAATTATTCCCCTCCGCTATCCAACACTTTCCCTACTGTTTTACCTGCTGGAGTGGGAATAGTAAATTATTCCCCTCCGCTATCCAACACTTTCCCTACTGTTGCACTTGCTGGAGTGGGAATAGTAAATTTTACCCCTACGCTATCCAACACTTTCCCTACTGTTGAACTCGCTGGAGTGGGAATAGTAATTTTATCCCCTCCGCTATCCAAAATTTTCCCTACTGTTGCACTCGCTGGAGTGGGAATAGTAATTGTTACCCCTCCGCTATCCAACACTTTCCCTACTGTTGCACTCCCTGGAGTGGGAATAGTAAATTATTCCCCTCCGCTATCCAATACTTTCCCTACTGTTGCACTCCCTGGAGTGGGAATAATAATTTTTACCCCTACGCTATCCAACACTTTCCTTACTGTTGCACTCCCTGGAGTGGGAATAGTAAATTATTCCCCTCCGCTATCCAACACTTTCCCTATTGTTGCACTCTCTGGAGTGGGAATAGTAAATTTTACCCCTACGCTATCCAACACTTTCCCTACTGTTGCACTCCCTGGAGTGGGAATAATAATGTTATCCCCTCCGCTATCCAACATTTTCACTACTGTTGCAGTTAATGAAGTGTCAAATGAAATTGTAAAAAAATATAAATATTTTAATTTATTATATATATATTTTAAATTTATTTTTATTTTACTGGTGTATGTATATATATGTATTTATAATTTTTAATATGTTTTTAATATTTATTTATTAGTTATATTAAGTTAATATATATTATATTTTATATATATATGTAGGTTTAATTTATTTTTACATTATATTTATTACTTATCATTTTAAACATTTTCTAATAATTCTAACTATCTTTTTTTTAAAATATATGTATTATTTGCATTATTTTACACTATTTTTTAAACATTTTAAAAAAACGATATTTTAAACAACAATATTTTTAACAACGATATTTTTTTATCGATATTTTTGTACTTACCATTTTGAAGATTGGACTTCGATATTTTGGACAACGATATTTTTGTCCCGATACTTTTGTACCTCAACATTTTTGCTGTCGATATTCTGTCAGTGATCCCTTGGGAAACACCACAGTCACATAACATGTACCATACCAATTCAATGGCAATCGCACATAGGCATTCTTCCCACACACAAAGTAAACATTTAGTACCACTTGCACCGTCTCCTGCAAGAACTTCTTTGCAGTTGCTTCAAACGTGAAGATATGATCACATACACTCTGTCCTACATAGATATTATCATAATATGTCTGTACTTGTCTAATGCAAAGCTTCCCTCTTTGTTCGAAATCTAAAGCTATTGGACCAGAACTTCCCCTCGCTTGTGAGCCAATTCCTCCTTGGTCCATGCAGTATTCCCCTCTCTACTGTTAGTCTTCACTGACAATTGTCTATGTCTATCCTCTACTTGATCTACAAATTTCTTTTCTATGTCAGTTAACATACATGTCAAATTATGACGATGTGCATAAGCTGCATCTAAGGTGACGGTAGGTATGAAATACTTTCCCACTCTATCTTCCTGCTTGTAATAATCATACTTGTTCAGGTGCTTATAAGCTGGAACCTCTGAAAGCACTGCATCGTAATTGGAGAAGTAATATTCATAATGACCCTTCCCGCAAAACATACTAAGCAATAAACTACACGTAATACCACAGGTCAAAGGAAGATGGTGATAACGAATACCTTTCTCCACAGACGCAGGTAACTGCATACATACATAGCAATCGCACACATCCATCGTGTTCACATACTCATATAGCAGCTTGGCATAAGCGTTAAGCATGTAATCACCTTTAGACAAATCTACCTGTTAACATACGACTAGTCTGATCTAGCATAGCCTTTTCAGCTCCTACGTTACCCTCTTTTGTGCTAGAAGTAACAGGTGTGGTTGTCCCCTTCACTTCCACCCCTCAACTTCAGCATCATGTGAATTTTTTACAGAAACAATAATAACTACTGCTATTACTATTATCACTCCTACTATGAGTGTGCCTATTACACACTTAGACCTACGATTCGAATTCTCAGACTCCATTTTCAACTGTCGGTGTGACACAGCAAGAGGATTAGCACAAAGTCTCTTTCTCCACCTCTTGTTGCTGCAATCCAGTTCAATGCGATTCTTTGAAGTTCTGGAAATAAATTCACAGTTCGTTCTTTCTTTTTATTTACACAGTTTAAAAGACTTCCTTAGCCCTCTTTCTTCTCCTACAGAAAGATCCCTAAATGTATTCTTCTTCCGCTCGGGCCTAGGTTATCTTCTTTTAAAGCAAGCTTATTTACAGTCCACAATTCAATCAACAGTCTCTTATGAGCTCTGAACCAATTTCAATTATGACACGTTGCAAAATTTCAAGACGAACAGCTGCAATTTCCTGAGCTGGTGGCTGATATCCAAAAGTTGGAAAAGACAAGTCTTGGAGGATCAAAACTCGCACTTTGCTCAATATCGGAGGTCTTGGTACTGTCACTGTCAACACCCCCTCTATTTCCAAACCAGGAACGATCAGCTCGATATCAATTTTCAGTTCAGTGGTCCTGCTGACCACTCGTGAAGACCTCAGCCTCCCTGTCCCCACTACTCCCGGCATCAGTAGCCAGATAAGTCCACTCTGGGGCGGCGTATCTCTGACAAGGCACCCTCGCCCTTCTTGACCTTCTCAGACTCCCCTGTGTTTGTTCTGCGTCACTTAACTCCGATTCAGACGTTTCAGACACAGGAGCAAGATCTCTTTTAGGTGCCAACCTCAGATTTAACCTCCTTTGTCTCCCAGGCCACGTTTCCTCCGCAAGTTCTGCCCTTCTTCTCTGCACCCGACCACCTTGCACACCAGTTCTTTTGGCTGAGTCTGACTCTATACCACTCGCAACGTTACCGTCTCCCTCAGAGTCAATACCTGGGCCTTGTGTAGCGTGACCCCCCTCAGCTTGCTCTGGTGGGCAACCAGCCTCGTCAGTAACCCTCACAGCTTGGCTTGTCCTCCCCTGTGGCCTTACAACCACAGCTGGATTTTTTTCTTGGAGAGGAGCTGTTTCATTCGAGGGCTCTGAAACTCTGTGGGTGTGGGAGGCGTGTATCCAGTTCGGCAAGCCTCTGCACTTCACAGCTGTATTTTTCACTAGGGTCACTTGATATGGACCCTTCCAGCGGGCTTCAAGGCAACTTTTCCTCACATGCTTGCGAATGAGCACCCAGTCACAAATCATGGCACAGGTCCTTCGAGGTCGGGCAGTCGCAGCTTCCACCTGGTGAGACACAGAATGGACTACGTCAGCCAGTCCTTTGCAATAATCAAGTATCAAATCATCTGTAATGTTTATCAAAGCTGTAGATGGCACTGCTGGCAACCGCATCGCTCCCCCCATCAAGATCTCGTGAGGCGAGAGACCAGTCCTCCTGTCGGGGATACTATGAATACTCATCAACACCAAAGGCAATGCATCAGGCCATTTCAAAGACGTGGATGAACACACTTTCGCCATTGTCATCTTGAGAGTTCCATTGATTTGTTCCACAATTCCAGATGCCTCGGGCCTGTAGCTACAATGCAGTCTCTGATCAACTTGTAAGGCAGCACAAAGCATCCTCATGATCTCACTATGGAAGTGCGTTCCTCTATCCGACTCCAATGAGGTTGGAAATCCAAAATGTGGTATAAGTTCCCTAAGCAACAACTTTGCTACTGTGAGACTATCACACCTCCTTGCCAGATAAGCTTCCACCCATCGTGAGAAAACACACACCACAACCAAGATGTACCTCAGGCCATTGCACCTAGGCATCTCTACGAAGTCAAGCTGGATTCTATTAAAGGGTCCCCCTGACCTCCCAATATGACTCAATGCAACCACAGTCTTCTTCCCAGCATTCATTTGTTGACATGTAACGCATCTGTGACACACTACTGCAGCAAACGCACGGAACCGTGGATTGAACCACATTTGCCTGAACACTCGCACCATGGCATCCCTTCCAATGTGGACTGCTCCATGAATCTGCCTTGCCATAGGACTCAATAAGTCATCTGGTAGCACTGCTCAACCATCAGCTGAAACCCAGATACCATCATCTCTTTTCTCACAACCTGCCTTAATCCAACCAGATTTTTTCTGTCCTGACACCTCTCCCTGCAGGCGCTTGAGCTCGTCCCAAGTATCTGCTATGGCTAACATCATGCTGAGCTTGGTTCTTTCTGGGCTCTCTCCAGTATATTCTCCTGTAAAAATGCACCCCTGTTCAGCACAGAAACGTGCAACTTCGTCCGCATACCTATTTCCAAGGGTGATGAAGTCCTCCCCCCTCCCGTGGGCGGCATATTTAACCACAGCAATCTCTTTTGGACGTTGCAAAGCTTCCAGCAACTTTCTCACATATTCCCCATTCCTGATCGGAGATCCTGATGACGTTAAAAATCCCCTCTGTGACCATAGCTGTCCGAAGTCACAAACCACACCGAAACCATACTGGCTATCAGTGTAGATGGTGACTCGGATTTGCTCGGCAACCAAGCAGCCACGTGTCAGGGCAATGATTTCAGCCACTTGTGTGGAGTATACTCCCTGTAAACAAGCAGCTTCCACAACTCCAGAAATGGTGCCCACAGCAAACGCTGCTCTCAAATGACCCACATTGTCCCTTAAGCATGAACCATCTACAAAGAAGATTTCATCAGATTCAGGCAGAGGTTCATCGACAATGTCAGGTCTCGGTTTGGTGCAAAGTTCAGTCACATTGAGACAGTTATGGTCCTCACAATCTTCATCATCAACATTTGGCAAAGGCATCAAAGTAGCAGGATTCAATACAGAACATCTTTTCAGAGTCACATTCTCTGAAGCAAGTATGACTTGCTCATAGCGTGTGAGTCTGTTATTGGTCAAATGCTGCAGAGGCTGTGTGGAATCACGCGGCCTCTGCGCAAAACTTGGTAACCATGTTAAATTTGGAATAAAATGGAATACAAAGGATAAACTGGAGTACATTGTTCAAATTATTGCGAATTCTGCAAGTATGGCTGTTGCGGCTTGTGTCTGGTACTAGTTGTTGCACCAGCAAGTTTATGGCGTCTTTTTTTTCGTCATCAGGAGCTCAACTGAGTGTGGAACATACACAGTTAAAGGGTGACCCATGACTATGCTTTCACATCTTTCAATGCTTGCACCTGTTGCAGCAACAGATTTGAGACATCCGGGCAACACTGAAGCTACCGGGTCTAAGGTAGCTGAAAAGTAGGCAACTGGTCTACGGACACCTCCATGAGTCTGTGTTAGTACTGACAGTGCACAACCTTCTCTCTCACAGCAAAACAGTGAGAAGGACTTATTGTAATCAGGCATTCCCAGAGCCGGAGCGCAACAAAGGCTCTCTCTCAGCTCCAAGAAGGCAACCAAACAGTCGTTATCCCATGGTACCGGATCACTTATGTCCTTGTGTGTCAATCTCTGTAAAGGCTTCGTCTTCAATGAAAAGTTGGGTATCCATTGATGGCAGTACCCAGCCATTCCCAGAAACATCCTGACTTCCTTTTGTGTTGTAGGCGCAGTCATATCCATGATAGCCTCAACCCGATCTGGTGACACCTTCCTCTTGCCTTTCTCAATTCGATGACCCAAATACTGAACCTAAGTCAGACAGTATTGCAACTTGCTCGGAGACACATTGGGGCCGATTCCGATTCGGGCCAGAAATCTCTCCGACCGAGCCGGACTCGGAGAGATTTCCGACCGAATCGGACCCTAGCAGCCCGACCGAATGAGTACGATGCGCACGTATGCCATCGGACTCGATTCGGTCGGACTCCCATTGAAGTCAATGGGAGCCTGTCGTACAACGCGTACGCGGGCTCCTATTGACTCAATGGGTGCGAGGCGAACTAGGGCGCCCCTACAGCGTGTAGCGCGGCGAAGCGACTCGCGCCGTATGCGACAGGTAGGGGGACCCATGGGTCCCCCTGTGTGTGACTCACGCGGCTACGCAGTACAGGGGTCCGACACGGACCCCAAAGTAAGGCTCAGACTGCTCCTTCGAGCCGGACGGCGCGAGTCGGTCGGACTGCTCGCGGCGCGCATCGTACTTGCCCGGCCGGGGAACGTCTCCATTGCGCGGTGCGAGGCGTGTCCGAGCGAGTCGGTCGGTGCGGTCGGCTTTCGCGTACGAGTCGGTCGGTGCGGTTGGGTCTCGCAAACGAGTCGGTCGGAGTTTTCGCATCGTACTCGCTCGCCCGGCCGCACGTACAAATCGGTCGGGAAACAGGGCTCCGAATCGGATCCGGTAAAGCCGAATCCGATTCGGAGCCCTACCGGCCGAGATCGGAATTGGCCCCATTGTGTCCATTCTCTGCTAGATGATTTAACAATGCGACAGTATCAATCCTGCAAGCATCTTCTGTTTCAGACACAATCAAAAGGTCATCAATATACTGCACGAGAACTGAATTCTGTGGCAGTACGAGACTCTCAAGATTCTTCTTCAAGATCTGGTTGAAAATCTATGGACTCTCTGTATACCCTTGTGGGATACGACACCATGTTAACACACGATCTTCCAGACGGAAAGCGAATAAAAATTGGGGGGCATATTAGCAAGACCCACGTTAAAATTATCGCCGCTTTAGCGGCAGGAAACTGCCGCTAAAACGGCGATAATGGGCTTCCTAATATGCGTCATGGAATTCCAATAGAAGCCCAGGTTAGATGTGCAGGACATCTAACCTGGGCTTCTATTGGAATTCCATAACGCATATTAGCAAGCCCATTATCGCCGCTTTAGCGGCAGTTTCCTGCCGCTAAAACGGCGATAACTTTAACGTGGGTCTTGCTAATATGCCCTGGCTTTCCTCGTGCAAAGGTATAGCTAAAAATGCTTGGCACAAGTCAATCACTGTGAACCACTCGGCTTCACACAGTATCTGAAATAGGATCACTGATGGATTCGGTACCACAGGACAACATGGAACTACAATCGTGTTGACCTTTCGAGGGTCCTGCATGATCCTAAACTTCCCACTCGGCTTCTGCAATCCATTATAGGGGAATTACATGGGCTCCCCATTATCTCCTTCAAGATCCCTTGTTCGATCATGGACTCAATTATGGGCTTAATTCCTGCCACCGTTTCCGGCGTCAGTTTGTATTGAGGCGTTCTTGGGAACTCAGCATTTGGCTTCACCTGAATCTTAACTGGTTCAACCCCTTTGATCAATCCTATCTCTTCCCGTGTGAAATCCTATACCTCCAGAGAGACAGAGTCCCTCAAATCAAGTGGTAAATTGTCAACCGTTAACACAGGGAACATCTCAATGCAGAGATTCTGGTTCACCAATTTGAATGCAATGTCATCATCATTAGTCTGCAACTCCACTCCTTTGGGCGTGCAATAGATGGTGCAATTCAGTTTACATAAAAGATCACGACCCAACAAACAGACTGGACTTGAATCACACACCACAAATTGGTGTCGATCGTGAAATGTTCCTATTCTCACAGGTATCTCATCTGTCAATGGATTGGTCATCCTCTTGTTTGCAACTCCTACAACTTGGATCGATTGTCCAGAGAGGGGTAGGTTTGGGACTACTGCTGATCTCACAGTAGAACCGGTAGCACCAGTATCAATCAGAAAGGTGAAAGGGTGACCGTCAACATCTGCCTCTACATACGGTCCTCTCTGGTCTACCTCCAAGACTGCTCCAAGGGTACAGTCTTCCTCTCCCCTCAGGCACCGTCATTGTAATGGGTCTGGGTCGAACTCATCGAATGTCTCAATGAGTGGCATCTGCTGATACGCTCTGCTTGCTTGTGGAATTCTCGGTGGTTGGGGAACTTGCACTTGTGGTCCCAAGCTTCCCCCTTGTACAGACCTGGGTCTTACTGCAGTATTTACTGTCTCAGGTACCTGTACTATCTCCTCATCTTGGACCAGATTAGCGGGATTTAGCCTGCACTCGCGCTTCTAATGCCCGATTTTGTGACAATAATGACATTCTTCAGAGTACTGACATCTACTCCTGTCTTTGGGTCTACAGGTTTCCCTCTCCCCTGGCCTGATGAGTTTTGGGCTCCCCTTTGGCCATTCCCCTGTCTTCGTTCCAGTGTTCCTCCACTGGGCTGTGCCTGATCTATCCTATCTGCATTTCTCATTTGGACTAGCATCAACTTATTCTTGAGCTTCTTATGCTTCGAGTCTACTTCATCACTACAGTACCTGGCATACCGTAGAATCTCATCCACGGACTTGTTCTGCCAGCAGATCAAATGCTGTTGAATCATGAAGCTAATCTCTGGCCTTGACCCTAACATGAATTTGGAGATGAACTGACCCATATCTTTGGAATCTAAGGTGTCTAGTCCACTGTATTGCTTAAAGGCCTGTAAGAGGCTCTCATAATAAGCATGAACTGATTCTTTGGGTTCTTGGGTAGCTCGATCTATCTTAGCCCAATCAATATCTTGTGGCAAAACTTTTGACTGTAACCATGTGATTACCAGCTCAAACTTTTTCATAACCACAGGTGAAGGACCATGGGTAATAGGATCTCGTTCTGGTTCTGACGTTGGCCATTCGACAGCGATTTTACAAGCTGACCACAAATCACTTGGTACTACAATGTCAAATAGTGTATTCAAATCAATCCACAAAACCTTCGAGATTTTAACAAAACGATCGACTTGCTTGTACCACTCAGCAGGTTTTTCGCTCAGCCGAGGAAAATCATTTGCTTCTGCCTTCAACCTCACCACATCTAGTACTTTGGCCCTCATGGCAGCTTTAATTGTACCCTGACTTGATGTACTGCTTTGCTCTCCACTTTCACGGCTCTGATTTCCTCGGTGACTCCCTTCAACAATGGACTGTGAAACACTTTGACTCCCTGTGATTCCTTGATCCATTCCTCCTCCTGCTATTCTCCCCATGGGACCTCTAACTGGGGGTTCCCACATCCTCAAGTCAGAACGTGAGTCTGCTAACGACACTGATCCTACCGCTCTAGACTCAGCATGCCCTCTAGAAGAATCTGCAGTAGCTGATAATGGAGTACTAGCCTGTAAAGGTCACAAAGGAGGACCAGTTCCACTCGCTGCACCATTTCCTCCAGCACTGACACTTTCCCCTGCTACTGGTAACTGTGTTTGACTACCGTTTTCTGCTTGACCTGGATCGTACACTGATACTATCGGACCAATGGTGACCGGCACCATAAGGGCATCCGGTAACCGAGTAACAGCATTAGCTCCACTCGTCTCTGCATCTCTCAATTGCTGCATTCCTATTCCCTCCATTCTTGTTGAGATCTTTCCCACTACTCTCGCACTAGAACTCGTCTGCGATTCTCCTGTCCCTTCCGTAAGTGCTTGTCTTCCTTTCTCCAAGGTTGGGTTATACGGAGGCGGACGCTCTGCTAGCAATCTGTCCAACAAGCTGTCATCTGTGTCACTATCATCTTCTTCTTCCTTCCTCTTTTGGGCATCGCCTACTTTCACTAACATCGAGAATAATCTTTCCCCCTCAATGGTCTCTACTCTCCACCTTTTCGCCAATGCATCCCATCGTGCATCTTGAAACGCCCTTATCGACTTTTTCACTCTTTCCTGACTTCGGACCCTCTTCCTTGCATGTGCTGCTCTTATCCATGCATCCAAAGCCTCAAACTGTGTTGGTCTGGGTGGAGGTCGCAATGAAGCCATCACTGCCCTCAACTGGTACAAAACGTCCAATCTAAATGACCCATAACGTGGAAAAGCCAAATCTCCCTCCTTCTCAGTAACTTAATGCCAATTCTGAAGCCAGACTATGGTATGGAGTCCTACATTCGTGGCCATATAGTGTGCTGGTGTGTCCTCGGGTGGTGCCTCTTCACCCACTCGAGTTACTACTCCGCTATCTCCCCTACAAAGGTCACGTAACACCCTAAAACATTGCATGTTTAAACCCAACTCCTTTCCCCACAAGATGTTTTCGTTTTTACTTCCTGATGACAATCCACCAATCCCAGCGCGGATTTACACCAACCGACCTATCGCAGCGCGGCACACTCCAACGTCACTCTGCTCCTCACTCAGCTCAGCAGTTCACCCTCCTTCACATTCTCTTCCTTACACATTCACGCACCTCATTCATAGAAACAAGCAACTGTCTGTCCACGAAACGACCGGACAGTCACATAACCGACTGTCCACGAAACGACCGGACAGTCTCACAAGTAATTGTCTGCCTCACCCCCGGCAACTGTCTGTCCGCGAAACGACCGGACAGTCACCTCAGACCATCTGCCCACGAACGGCCGGACAGTCATATAACTGATCGATAGGATCCACTCGCTCAAGAACACTCACACATACAGTAACCCACGACCTGCGTTGGCCACTCGAATCGCTGTGGTCCGCCCTTGTGCACTAGCTTCCCACACGACTCTCTCAAGCTCTCTCACACACGTTCCCTATCTCCCAGTGGGTTTGCCGATGACGTCTCACGACTCCCACAATCACTGGTCAGACAATTACAGTTCTGGTGTTTTCTAAACCACAAATCTATCCCGGGATCTTAGGCTAGTCATCGAGCCTGACATCAAAACAAAACAAATCGTATCACATGGACCGCGCGCGTTCGGCCCGAAACCACAATCACTCGACTCTCAACCCAACTCCTCAAGACATCACACAATCAAATCATCACCGCAATCTAACACACATCCCTATTCATACTCACTCCACCGTGAACTGCTGTTCCTGCCGCATCGTCACTCTCCGTCGGTCTCCGCCAAAATCCGTCTTCCTCCGCCTTCAATCCTCTGAGCTTTCATCTTCTGGGCTTTTTTGGCTCTACGACTAACTTTCCCTAATAGTCCTAGTTTATCCCCTCACTGCAGAGGTTGCCTTCCTCTTGCTACCAAATGATGAGGTCGAGTTCCTCCCTACAAAATTACTTTGGAACTCCGGGTCAATGGACCTTTTGTTACCTGCTGAGAAGTGTAGAGGGGAGAAATAAGTCATCAAAACAACTCTAAAAATCTAGAAGGACATGACTCCGAAGAACTACAGACTCCGAATTCCAAGTTAATGGGTTTATTACAAAGCCAAAAACAACTGAATGTACTAGCACCTCATTACAAGGTTGTAGAAATACATGGGAACTAATACAAATCCAAACCTATGGGCTAGCTTCATGCGGTGAATAATAAAGAGAATGACGATCTCCAGAAGTAGAACACAGGCAATTATTGCCCCCACATCAAGTTCGGTCTTCATCTGCGGTGAATGAAGATGTATGTAAGAGCGGGTCCGCCTACTTTGGTCAGCGCTCTAGTTTCCTTCCTGCCCTTTAAAAGATCGCAATGAATCTGCCGCGCAGCGGGCGCGCCGACGGCAAGCCTGTCTGCGCCCGTCAGCGTCCCGGAGGCGGTCGGCGTCGGCCACTCTGGCGGTAAGTCCATTTCCACGCACCGCATATGCTACAATAAACATACGCTGCTCGAAATGGGAATGAATATGAGTAGGTGCTCCCCTCTTCCCTTATCCTTATTTGCGCAACCAATGTTAAAGGGCTGCTCATTATGTGGCTGGGACGCCTTTATCAAAGAAACAGGTCAGCTGTCTAAGGAGCCGGTCAGATGTAACTTAGGTAACCGGGATACTAACCAATCTCAGTTTTACACGCAACTTCGCGCAATGCTTCTTAATACCCGGTCCATGACTAAACATGCCCTCAATATTCATGACCTACTAGTTGAGAATTCCCCGGGTTTTCTATTCCTAACGGAAACGTGGTTAAGTGAGGCCTCTAACCCTACCATAGCCTCCGCCATCCCGGCTTGCTATCAGATAACCAGGAAGGATCGACAGGTGGGCACAGGGGGTGGTATCGCTATCATTTTTAAAAACAATTTTACCTGTATAACAGTCCCTTTGGTGGAAGTAGAGGGTGCTGAATGTCTCGGCTTCCACTTGGGGGTGTCTCCTCATCAATCTTTGGCCGGCATTCTAATATATAGACCCCGGGCCCTGCAGGAAGGTTTTTAGCCTCCATCAGCGACGCTGTTTCACCTTTTGCTCTGAAACATAAACACTGTCTGGTATTGGGCGATTTTAAGTTGCACATGGACAAACCGGAAGATTCAGACTCTATCAGATTACAAGAGTCTTTGGAGGTGCTAGAATTGGCACCTTATGTACATCTTCCCACTCATGAAAAGGGCCACACTTTAGATCAGATTCTTTTCCACTGTTAAAATAGGAATGTCCCAACCACTTCCCCTTCTGTGGTCCGATCACTTCCGTTTGGATTTTACATTTAGAAAGGAATTGACCCTTCCCAAGGCCCCTGGGAAGTCTCAGCTTAGTAATTTTAGGGTGGGCAGTCAAAATATTGAATTTTAAATATCGACCTACACTAATATCGAGTTTTTAATATCGTAGGGACAGAATATCGAAGTCAAGATTATCGTTGACCAGAATATCGACTTTAAGGTAAGTAATATCGATTTTTTTAATATCGAAGTAAGTAATATCGAAGTCATTAATATCGTTAGCAAAGATTCAGGGGCCGATTCCGATTCGGGCCGGAAGCGCACCTAACAGTATTGGTCCGGAAAAACTACCAGCCGAACGCGTGTTTCCCGACCGACTCGAACACTCTACCGAACGAACAAGTACGATGCGCATAACAGCCCAGATTACGAGCGAGCCGAATTTACCCAATCCAGCTCCTTTTCTCCGCCCGAGCCGGATCCGTAAACGCCGAATCGAGTCGCACGGAACCAAATACACAGCACCTTCCGGCCGGACTAGTACGATGCGTCTTCCGTACGCGCTGAACCCGTCGCTACGTCCGGCACGTTTCAGCATCCGGGAGAGCCGCACATAAGCTCCGTTTCGCGTCACTAAACGATCCACGGCTACGAGAGCGAACAAACCAGCGGCGAGTACGAGTCGAAGACACGCGAAACCCGAGCGAGACGAACCAACCATGAATCCCATCGCGCAGGTCCTACCAATACTCTACATCTATTACCGGGACCGATTCGGACGCGTACGGCGCAGACGGTAAGTCAAACACCAACAATACAAACTAACTACACGTACCTAAAATATGTCACACACACATAGGGATGCACAAATGACGTACACTAGCAACTGCACAATCATAGGGGTGGGATGGCATCACCAATGCCATACACACCCATAGGGGCCTGGATTCCTGCCACCACCACCACCCCTACTCAGGGGTGCTGGATGCCCATCACTACTACCACCCCTACTCAGGGGTGCTGGATGCCCATCACTACTACCACCCCTATTCAGGGGGCTGGATGCCTATCACTACCACCCCCTACTCATGGGGGGCTGGATGCCTATCACTACTACCACCCCTACTCATGGGCGGCTGGATGCCTATCACCACTACCACCCCTACTCAGGGGGGGGCTGGATGCCTATCACTACCACCCCCCATACTCATGGGGGGCTGGATGCCCATCACTGCCACCACCCCTACTCAGGGGTGCTGGATGCCCATCACTACTACCACCCCTACTCAGGGGGGCTGTATGCCTATCACTACCACCCCCCTACTCATGGGGGCTGGATGCCTATCACTACTACCACCCCTACTCATGGGGGGCTGGATGCCTATCACCACTACCACCCCTACTCAGGGGGGCTGGATGCCTATCACTACCACCCCCTACTCATGGGGGCTGGATGCCCATCACTACCACCACCCCTACTCAGGGGTGCTGGATGCCCATCACTACTACCACCCCTACTCAGGGGGGCTGGATGCCTATCACTACTACCACCCCTACTCAGGGGGCTGGATGCCTATCACTACCACCCCCTACTCATGGGGGCTGGATGCCTATCACTACTACCACCCCTACTCATGGGGGCTGGATGCCTATCACCACTACCACCCCTACTCAGGGGGGATGGATGCCTATCACTACCACCCCCCCTACTCATGGGGGGCTGGATGGCTGCCACTACTACCATCCCCACCCATAGGGGGCTGGATGCCTATCACTACCACCACCCCTACTCAGGGGTGCTGGATGCCCATCACTACTACCACCCCTACTCAGGGGGGGGCTGGATGCCTATCACCACTACCACCCCTACTCATGGGGGGCTGGATGCCTATCACTACTACCACCCCTACTCATGGGGGGCTGGATGCCTATCACTACTACCACCCCTACTCATGGGGGCTGGATGCCTATCACCACTACCACCCCTACTCAGGGGGGCTGGATGCCTATCACTACCACCCCCCTACTCATGGGGGCTGGATGCCCATCACTACCACCAACCCTACTCAGGGGTGCTGGATGCCCATCACTACTACCACCCCTACTCAGGGGGCTGGATGCCTATCACTACCACCCCCTACTCATGGGGGCTGGATGCCTATCACTACCACCCCCCCTACTCATGGGGGGCTGGATGGCTGCCACTACTACCATCCCCACCCATAGGGGGCTGGATACCTATCACTACCACCACCCCTACTCAGGGGTGCTGGATGCCCATCACTACTACCACCCCTACTCAGGGGGGGGCTGGATGCCTATCACTACCACCCCCCCTACTCATGGATGGCTGGATGCCTATCACTACCACCACCCCTACTCAGGGGTGCTGGATGCCCATCACTACTACCACCCCTACTCAGGGGGGCTGGATGCCTATCACTACCACCCCCCCTACTCATGGGGGGCTGGATGGCTGCCACTACCACCATCCCCACCCATAGGGGGCTGGATGCCTATCACTACCACCCCCCCTACTCATGGGGGGCTGGATGGCTGCCACTACTACCATCCCCACCCATAGGGGGCTGGATGCCTATCACTACCACCACCCCTACTCAGGGGTGCTGGATGCCCAACACTACTACCACCCCTACTCAGGGGGGGGGGGCTGGATGCCTATCACTACCACCCCCCCCTACTCATGGATGGCTGGATGCCTATCACTACCACCACCCCTACTCAGGGGTGCTGGATGCCCATCACTACTACCACCCCTACTCAGGGGGGGCTGGATGCCTATCACTACCACCCCCCTACTCATGGGGGGCTGGATGGCTGCCACTACTACCATCCCCACCCATAGGGGGCTGGATGCCTATCACTACCACCACCCCTACTCAGGGGTGCTGGATGCCCATCACTACTACCACCCCTACTCAGGGGGGCTGGATGCCTATCACTACCACCACCCCTACTCAGGGTGCTGGATGCCCATCACTACTACCACCCCTACTCAGGGGGGCTGGATGCCTATCACTACCACCCCTACTCATGGATGGCTGGATGCCTATCACTACCACCACCCCTACTCAGGGTGCTGGATGCCCATCACTACTACCACCCCTACTCAGGGGGCTGGATGCCTATCACTACCACCCCCTACTCATGGGGGCTGGATGGCTGCCACTACTACCATCCCCACCCATAGGGGGCTGGATGCCTATCACTACCACCACCCCTACTCAGGGGTGCTGGATGCCCATCACTACTACCACCCCTACTCAGGGGGGCTGGATGCCTATCACTACCACCCCCTACTCATGGGGGGCTGGATGCCTATCACTACCACCACCCCTACTCAGGGGTACTGGATGCCCATCACTACTACCACCCCTACTCAGGGGGCTGGATGCCTATCACTACCACCCCCTACTCATGGGGGCTGGATGCCTATCACTACCACCCCCCTACTCATGGGGGCTGGATGCCTATCACTACTACCACCCCTACTCATGGGGGGCTGGATGCCTATCACCACTACCACCCCTACTCAGGGGGCTGGATGACTATCACTACCACCCCCCCCTACTCATGGGGGGCTGGATGCCCATCACTACCACCACCCCTACTCAGGAATGCTGGATGCCCATCACTACTACCACCCCTACTCAGGGGGGGGCTGAATGCCTATCACTACCACCGCCCCCTACACATGGGGGGCTGGATGGCTGCCATTACTACCATCCCCACCCATAGGGGGCTGGATGCCTATCACTACCACCACCCCTACTCAGGGGTGCTGGATGCCCATCACTACTACCACTCCTACTCAGGGGGGGCTGGATGCCTATCACTACCACCACCCCTACTCATGGATGGCTGGATGCCTATCACTACCACCACCCCTACTCAGGGGTGCTGGATGCCCATCACTACTACCACCCCTACTCAGGGGGGGGCTGGATGCCTATCACTACCACCCCCCTACTCATGGGGGGCTGGATGGCTGCCACTACTACCATCCCCACCCATAGGGGGCTGCCTATCACTACCACCACCCCTACTCAGGGGTGCAGGATGCCCATCACTACTACCACCCCTACTCAGGGGGGGGCTGGATGCCTATCACTACCACCCCCCTACTCATGGGGGGCTGGATGCCTATCACTACCACCCCCCTACTCATGGGGGGCTGGATGCCTATCACTACTACCACCCCTACTCATGGGGGCCTGGATGCCTATCACTACCACCCCCCCTACTCATGGGGGGCTGGATGCCTATCACTACTACCACCCCTACTCAGGGGGGGGCTGGATGCCTATCACTACCACCACCCCTACTCAGGGGTGCTGGATGCCCATCACTACTACCACCCCTACTCAGGGGGGGGCTGGATGCCTATCACTACCACCCCCCTACTCATGGGGGGCTGGATGCCTATCACTACTACCACCCCTACTCATGGGGGGCTGGTAATGCATGACACAACCAGCATACTCCCACATAAGGAAGAACAGAAAATTACATCCACCCAAACAACATGACAAGCGTGTGTAGTCCATGTCAAATGCCTACAACACTAAACATGACAATGAACATACAATGTGACCCACTAACACATGTGTCACACATAAAAGTGTGTGGCCTCCACAATACAAGCCGACCATGGCCACTGTGGCAATGGGGCCTAAAGCCCCATCACCACAGTCACCAAAAGGTAAGTGTGGGGTCCAAGGCTGATGGACCTTTTGGTCAGTGTGGCAATGGGGCCTAAAGGCCCATCACCACAGTCACCAAATGGTAAGTGTGGGGTCCAAGGCTGATGGACCTTTTGATCAGTGTGGCAATGGTGCCTAAAGCCCCATCACCACAGTCACCAAAAGGTAAGTGTGGGGTCCAAGGCTGATGGACCTTTTGATCAGTGTGACCCGCTCACATGCAATGCAATGGTCCGAGCAGGCACACCGATCGGACCATTGCTGTACAACGCGTACCCGCTCACATTCAATGCAATGGTCCGAGCTGGCACACCGATCGGACCATTGCTGTACAACGCGTACCCGCTCACATGCAATGCAATGGTCCGAGCGGGCACACCGATCGGTCCATTGCTGTACAATGCGTACCCTCAATACAACGCGTACCCGCTCACATGCAATGCGATGGTCCGGCGGGCACACCGATCGGACCATTGCTGTACAACGCGTACCCGCAATACAACGCGTACCCGCTCACATGCAATGCAATGGTCCGGCGGGCACACCGATCGGACCATTGCTGTACAACGCGTACCCACTCACATGCAATGCAATGGTCGAGCGGGCACACCGATCGGACCATTGCTGTACAACGCGTACCCGCAATACAACACGTACCGCTCACATGCAATGCAATGGTCGAGCGGGCACACCGATCGGACCATTGCTGTACAACGCGTACCCGCAATACAAAGCGTA
The DNA here is from genome assembly GCA_963921515.1 of Calotriton arnoldi. Lineage (NCBI taxonomy): Eukaryota > Metazoa > Chordata > Amphibia > Caudata > Salamandridae > Calotriton > Calotriton arnoldi. Next base: position 26,478 of record CAWUFW010019769.1, on the reverse strand, counting down.
CCGGCTCACATGCAATGCAATGGTCCGAGCGGGCACACCGATCGGACCATTGCTGCTACAACGTGTACCCGCAATACAACGCATACCCGCTCACATGCAATGCAATGGTCCGAGCGGGCACACCGATCGGACCATTGCTGTACAACGCGTCACTGTACAGGTCACACGCATGTGTCACCATGCTGGTCAATGGTGAACCTATGTCAGCAACATATACTTTCCAGGGACTCTGGGGCACACCTACTACACCACACCCAGTCCACACTGTATCTAAGGCATGTGTGGCAGCATGACCTTATCTGTGTATGGGTGTGTACATGTTGTTTTGGGCTGGCACTTGGGGCAGACACACCCAGGCTGTGCACATGTTAATGGGGACAGGGTCCTTTGTGTGTCGTGCACAAGACCACTGGGATGTGCAACTGTTCATTTTTGGAGCATGTTGCATGGTCACATTTCAGGTTGTGTATATGTATGACATGTCACATACCCCAAGGCTCATGTGGGAAAGCATGTACATCACAGGGTGGCCCATTGCCACAATAGTCATGTCCCTCCGCAGTCTGTGTGCATGTTGTGTTTCACATGTCTGACTCCATGTGCACAATGGGAGACAGTCTCCACATCCACGTTGTTTGTGCATGGACTTAGATGTTGTGTGCGTGTGTCACTGAAGTCCATGTCTGTCCTACAGAGGCTACAGGGGGCACTACCTGTGGGAGTCATGTTTGATTTTTCTGACGTGTACATGATACGCCATGTCATGCCAGTGTCCATGTGGCAAGACAGGCTCCCTGGGAATCTACCTGTCAATGAGTTGAGATGCCTGTGGCGCATCTGTCCAGACGTCACTGTGGTATGTGTGTGGAATGTGAGTGCAGTAAATGGGTACTGTGACACAGCCAAATGGTTTCACATAGCACACCCTGGGACCTGTTGTCCACACATGTTGAACAGAGATGTTACATGATATCCATGTGGGTGCCATATGTGTCCAAACAGAGCGAGACACACATCAAGTACTAGTGTTTGCTGATGATGTAGCATGTGAACTACAGTATGGTGAATGGCACATATGTGGGGTGACTGACAATCTTGACTTCTTCACCTCTGCACTGCAGGGCTCCTGCTGTCCATCGACCATTCCCAGACCTGGCAACCATGGTGGAACGTGACAGCATCCGGCGGTACCGCTTCACCAGGCAGCTGATTGAGGATTTGGCAGTGCGGTTGGACCCACATTTGCAGCCTGGCCGGCCGTATCCGACAGCGCTGACCCCCAAGGTGAAGGTGATGGCAGCCCTACACTTCTTTGCCACCGGTACCTTTCAACACACTGTGGCATCTACTGGTGGTATGTCACAGACTATGTTCAGCCGTGTGCTACGCGATGTTTTGGTGGCGATGTTGAGATGCCTTAACCAGTTCATCTATTTCCCACAACGTCACCGACTCACTGTCGTCAAGAGTGACTTCTATGCCCTGGGGAGGATGCCACATGTCATTGGCTCCATTGATGGGACACATGTGGCTTTGGTACCACCACAGGCACATGAGCAGGCATACAGGAACAGGAAACATTACCATTCTGTCAATGCTCTGGTGGTATGTCTTGCAAACATGACCATCACACATGTTTGTGCCCGTTTCCCCGGTTCTGCACACGATGCCTACGTGATGAGGAGTAGTCGCATCCCGAGGATGATGTCACAGATGCCGAACCAGCGTGCTTGGCTTATCGGTGTGTACTGACTTTGTACCATTGTGTGTGTTGTGCTATGTTGCTTTCCGCACACTTTTCAATGTTGGCTAATGTGCAATTGTCTGTCTGTAGGTGACTCGGGATACCCCAACATGCCGTGGTTGCTGACACCCCTCAGGAACCCTGTGACACCAGCCCAGATGTGCTACAATGAGGCACATGGTTGGACCAGGAGGGTGATTGAGCGGACCTTTGGTCTGCTGAAGAGCCGCTTCCGCTGCCTGGACAAGACAGGAGGCGCCCTCCCATATGCCCCAGCAAAGGTGTGCAAGATTATCATCGTCTGCTGCATGCTCCACAACCTGGCAGTGCGGAAGGAGTTGCCTCTCATCCTGGATGACGATGACCAACATCCGCCACCTGTGGAGGATCCAGGCCTGGGCCACGATGCCAGTGATGTTGATGATGATGGTGATGGTGATGTCCGCACACAGCTCATCACCAACTTCTTCAGCTGAATGTGAGTATCCAGAGTGTTGTACTATCAATGAATTTGATTTGCATGATATGTGTGTGTGGTGCTCTGGTGCTGTTTGAGTGTGGCCATGTGCAACTTGACTGGATGCATGCGGAGATGTGTCCTTGCAGGTGGTCTGTACTTGCCAACAGTGTAGACATGCTAACTTGCTTTTGTGTATTTAACTTGTGACAGGTATTAGACATGAGTATTGCCATTCTGTGCTGTTCTTCTGTGCTTTTGAGTGTGTGTCATGTCTGTCCTTCACAGGGTGCTGCTGGAGATGTTAGAACAACTTGGATCCCCCGAATCAATGATTCAACTTCCAAGGTGGCAGCAGTTGTTCCCCTACAGGTGATGTGCCACACACCCCTGGACTTTCTATCTTCTGCATTGTTTGACTTTGTGGCCACAGCCAGGTGGGATTAGCTTGCATTTGTAGTGGAAACAACATGTAGCAAATGTGTAATAAACCTGTTCTACATTTTGGGGTGTGCGTTGTCTGTAGTCACACATCTGTGTGACATTTGCTTACTGCACCTGTGTTGTAGTTGACACAGACTGTGAATATGTGTGGTGTCTGTGCATTGCACTGTATTTCCAGGCAACATCAGTGTAGGGGATGAGTCATATGGCCCTGGTGTGTATGTGTTGTGTGGCCCTAGTGGTGTGTCTCCCTCATATGTGTCACGTCGCCATGACTGCCATGATGGTGTTGGACTTGCTGTAGCAGTCAGCATGCACAGTGTCATATTTCTGATCACCATCTCCATGACAGAGACCACGTTGGAATCACAACAGAGGCAGATATGTTTTTTTGGTGAGTTTATTTACAAAAGGTGTGGGGATGGTGCACAGGATGGTTGGTGCTGTACATAGCAATTGGAATCCAAAGTTCCCATGTGAATTGGAAGTCCTGGTAGATGGAATGTCAAGGGTATTGTCCACAGTCATCTGATGAATTTGTACAACTAGAGCTCCCCATGTCATGTGGGCGAGTTGGGTTGCCATCGACAGGGCGTGCAGTTTGCACACAGAGGAAAAGTTCCAGAACAGGTGTTGGCTTCCTGGGGGATGTAGCTGGCCATCGGCCTCTCAGTTTGGCCTCCTCGGACGGCCCCTCTTCTTGGGGGGATCCTCAGGTGCAGGCTGCCGCGGTGCAGGGTACTCTCCGCCAGAGTCCTCCTCCCTCCCTGTGGCTGTTGCGGATGTAGTGGCAACAGATGTTGTGGGCGCACAGGGAGGTGAGGCCATGTTGGTGCTGATCTGGCGGAGGCATGTCAGTATGTCCCTATGCACCGCTGTGAGTTCTTGCAATGTGTCCCACTTGGACTCCATGCGAGACATGTGTGTCTCGACACGGGACATGTGGGAGTCCAAGCGGGCATGATGGGCAGCCTGCTGCTGTTGTATGTCCTTGAGGATCCCCACTACCTGGGTGACCTCTCCGGTGCTGGTCTGGTACGCATCTGCAATGCGTGCCAGTTGTGGGTCATCACGCAGTCCTGACCCCTCTGCAAATAGCGACCTGTGTCTACCACCCCTCCCACCACCCCTGGCAACACGTGCAGGGCCTGCGGTGCCACGCACAGGTGACCGTGTGCCCACTTGGGTGTTGTTAGTGGGCTCGATGGCAGCGGCTCCAGTTTGGTCCTGGGTCCCTGCGCTGTTGTCACCTGTGGTCCTTGGTGTGTCCGTGTTGGCAGGGGTGGCCTGTGTGTTGGCAGTTGTTGGAGGGGTGGGTGCAGGGGGTGCAGATGTTGGTCCTGCTGGTGCTGCATGATGGCTGGCACCGGAGGGTCCAGCTTGTTGTTCGCCATCCGAGGAGTGCAGAGGCTGATCCACACCAGTGAGCTCTGTGTCCCCCGGAGCCTGGGACAGGGACTCCTCCTCATCTGCTGCTGAGTCCCCATCTTCACCTGTTTTGGGGAGAGACACAGATTGTATGGTATGTTTCTACAGGCATCAATTGTTAAAACACCGGACAGTTGTGACTGTACCTCTGGATGCAGCCCTGGACATTGCATTCTACTCAGTTATGACAGTCAGTGAGTGATATTGGTGTAGCACATTGTCCTGCCAACCTGTGGCATGTCAATGTGAATGTTGAGGTGTGTGCCTGACCAGCATTGGTGGTATTTGGTTGCCATCCGGGCCGACTTCTCCCCCAGCCCAAATATCCCACCATGGAACATGCTTCCATTGCAGGGAGTGCAAGTTGTCTTTCAGGATGTCAGTCAGTGGTGTCCTGCTGTTGGTTGTTGCACAGTTGCCTGCAGGGCCTTGTGCTCCCCCAGCAGTACCCAGTGTCAGCCATCTTGTGAGTCCTTTTCCACTCCCTGTGATGTGAGCATGGTTCAGGGTGGTGTTGATGGGCCAATTGTGAGGCTGAGCAACATCTGTGACTACCACTCCCATCATGCTATTGCCTCTACCCCCTTCCCAGCATGCCCATCCTTCCTTCCTTTTGACTCTGCTTCCCTGTGGGGTGGGGTGCCTGTGCTGACAGGTTGGCTGAGAGTGTTCTCCTTGCGGTTGTTTGGCTACCAGTCCCAAGAGTGTCCCTGTGCTTCACACAGTATGAGCCCGGCTGGTTGGTCTTTGTGGGATCTTGAGTTAGAATGTGAGGCATTGCATTCTCCCAGGTGGGTTCTGTGGAGTTAGTGTTGGGGTGTGTGTGAGGGGAGGTGCTAGTGACTATGGTCAGTGCTGTGAGTCCTCCTTCCCACCCAGCCAGAAATCCCACCATGGAACATGCTTCCATTGCAGGGACTGCAAGTTGTCTTTCAGGATGTCAGTCAGTGGTGTCCTGCTGTTGGTTGTTGCACAGTTACCTGCAGGGCCTTGTGCTCCCCCCAGCAGTACCCAGTGTCAGCCATCTTGTGAGTCATTTTCCACTCCCTGTGATGTGGGCATGGTTCAGGGTGGTGTTGATGGGCCAATTGTGAGGCTGAGCAACATCTGTGACTGTCACTCCCATCATGCTATTGCCTCCACCCCCTTCCCAGCATGCCCATCCTTCCTTCCTTTTGAGTGGACTTCAGTGTGTGTGAGTGTGAGAGCAATGGCAAGATGGCTGACAATGTGGTCGTGTTGTTTGTTGGTGCACAGTTGCCTGCAGGGCCTTCTGTTCCCCCAGCAGTGCCCTGTGTCAGCCATCTTGTGAGTCCTTTTCCACTCCCTGTGATGTGAGCATGGTTCAGGGTGGTGTTGATGGGCCAATTGTGAGGCTGAGCAACATCTGTGACTACCACTCCCATCATGCTATTGCCTCCACCCCCTTCCCAGCTTGCCCATCCTTCCTTCCTTTTGAGTGGACTTCCAGTGTGTGTGAGTGTGAGAGCAATGGCAAGATGGCTGACAATGTGGTCGTGTTGTTTGTTGGTGCACAGTTGCCTGCAGGGCCTTGTGTTCCCCCAGCAGTGCCCTGTGTCAGCCATCTTGTGAGTCCTTTTCCACTCCCTGTGATGTGAGCATGGTTCAGGGTGGTGTTGATGGGCCAATTGTGAGGCTGAGCAACATCTGTGACTACCACTCCCATCATGCTATTGCCTCCACCCCCTTCCCAGCATGCCCATCCTTCCTTCCTTTTGAGTGGACTTCAGTGTGTGTGAGTGTGAGAGCAATGGCAAGATGGCTGACAATGTGGTCGTGTTGTTTGTTGGTGCACAGTTGCCTGCAGGGCCTTGTGTTCCCCCAGCAGTGCCCTGTGTCAGCCATCTTGTGAGTCCTTTTCCACTCCCTGTGATGTGAGCATGGTTCAGGGTGGTGTTGATGGGCCAATTGTGAGGCTGAGCAACATCTGTGACTACCACTCCCATCATGCTATTGCCTCCACCCCCCTTCCCAGCATGCCCATCCTTCCTTCCTTTTGACTCTGCTTCCCTGTGGGGTGGGGTGCCTGTGCTGACAGAATGGCTGAGAGTGTTCTCCTTGCGGTTGTTTGGCTACCAGTCCCAAGAGTGTCCCTGTGCTTCACACAGTATGAGCCCGGCTGGTTGGTCTTTGTGGGATCTTGAGTTAGAATGTGAGGCATTGCATTCTCCCAGGTGGGTTCTGTGGAGTTAGTGTTGGGGTGTGTGTGAGGGGAGGTGCTTGTGACTATGGTCAGTGCTGTGAGTCCTCCTTCCCACCCAGCCAGATATCCCACCATGGAACATGCTTCCATTGCAGGGAGTGCAAGTTGTCTTTCAGGATGTCAGTCAGTGGTGTCCTGCTGTTGGTTGTTGCACAGTTGCCTGCAGGGCCTTGTGCTCCCCCAGCAGTACCCAGTGTCAGCCATCTTGTGAGTCCTTTTCCACTCCCTGTGATGTGAGCATGGTTCAGGGTGGTGTTGATGGGCCAATTGTGAGGCTGAGCAACATCTGTGACTACCACTCCCATCATGCTATTGCCTCCACCCCCTTCCCAGCATGCCCATCCTTCCTTCCTTTTGACTCTGCTTCCCTGTGGGGTGGGGTGCCTGTGCTGACAGGTTGGCTGAGAGTGTTCTCCTTGCGGTTGTTTGGCTACCAGTCCCAAGAGGGTCCCTGTGCTTCACACAGTATGCGCCCGGCTGGTTGGTCTTTGTGGGATCTTGAGTTAGAATGTGAGGCATTGCATTCTCCCATGTGGGTTCTGTGGAGTTAGTGTTGGGGTGTGTGTGAGGGGAGGTGCTTGTGACTATGGTCAGTGCTGTGAGTCCTCCTTCCCACCCAGCCAGATATCCCACCATGGAACATGCTTCCATTGCAGGGAGTGCAAGTTGTCTTTCAGGATGTCAGTCAGTGGTGTCCTGCTGTTGGTTGTTGCACAGTTGCCTGCAGGGCCTTGTGCTCCCCCAGCAGTACCCAGTGTCAGCCATCTTGTGAGTCCTTTTCCACTCCCTGTGATGTAAGCATGGTTCAGGGTGGTGTTGATGGGCCAATTGTGAGGCTGAGCAATATCTATGACTCCAACTCCCATGATGCTATTGGCTACACTGACTTTACCAGCATACACAGAATTCCTTCCTTTCAGTGATCTTCCCTGTGAGGTGGTGTTCTAGTGATGTCAATATATCTGGGAGTGTTTGTTGGTTCTATTTGTGCCACTGCCTTGCTGTATTTGTTGTTAGGTTTGTAGATGTCATGACACAGTTAGATGTCACCATGAGATGGCAGGTATTGTGTTTGTCTGACTGGCATTCACATCTTGGGATGAGTATGTTTTGTTTGCTGTGTATTTGGTGAGGGTGCATGGTTTGCCTATCCCTTTGAGGGTGCTGTGTGTGTATTGTCACACCATATTGGGTATATAAGTTGTGTACTCACCAGGCTCTGGGATGTCTGTTAGTCCATATACGCTCACTGGTGGTAGGATGGCCCGCACCTTCTCCTCCCAGGGCCTGAGGTATATTGGTTTTGCAGGAGGGCCACTGCCGGTGCGCTGGCTGATGATGTAGTCCTTTTTGAGTAGGTCCCGGACCCACCTGCGCACATCATACCACCTGTTCTGGATGTCTTCCTTTGTGCGCAAACATGGTGATTGTGCATTCACCCTGTCGACAATCCTCGCCCACATCTTGGTTTTCTGTGACATGGGGGTCTGTTGTACCAATGTACCAAACAACTGTGGCTCTACCCTGAGTATCTCGTCTACCAGGACTTCCAATTCACAATCTAGGAACTTGTGGTTCTTCTTTGGGGGCATGGTGATGGGTGGTGGTGGTGATTGATTGTGTGTGTGTGTGTGTGTGTGCAAGTGGGGGTGTGTGAGTGTAGGTTTAGCTGGGTGTGTGTGAGGGTGCTATTTGTAAGTGTGGTAATGGTGTGTGGCTTGTGTGATGCATGAGCTGTGAGTGTGTCTGTGGTTGCTGTGTGATGGTGTTGTTTGCTGGCAGGTCTGTGGAATTTGCAAAGGCTCATGGTAGGGATTTGTGGCCTTTATGTAGGTGGGGTTGGGGGTGTGTCCTTGTTTCATTTTTCCCCCACCCCCAGTATTTATTGGCTTTGTGGTAGCTTGTTTGGCCTTTTTTCTGGCCTTTTTTCCCTTGGTGCTTTGGGTGCATGTAGGAGTCGTTCTTGTGTCCGAGTCGGACGCTGCTGTTGTCTGATGCGATGTTGTCCGACTCGTTCCCGCTGTGTTTCAGGTTGGTTTCATGTGCGGCGTACGAGTCGGTCGCGGAGTATTGGGTTGATTCGGCTGGGTTTTGTGTGCGTGTAGGTCGTACGGCTTGTGCTCCGTGCGAGTCGGTCGTGTTTCGCACGCATAGCATCGTACTACGCGGGTCGGAGTTCGCGGGTACGTTTCGTTCGGTCGCTATCCGGGTGCGTGTCGGTCGGTTAGTTTCGAGTGTTTTTCCGGCCGGATGGCTTGTTTCCGTCCGGCTCGGTCGTTCGTTTTGTATTCCGTCCGAGTCGGTCGGGTTTCACATGCATTTCATCGTACTACCCGGGTCGGACGGCGCCGGTTCGTGTCGGTCGGAATAAATTCCCGCACCGAGTCGGTCGGTACGTTTTCCGGCCCGAATCGGAATCGACCCCATAGTTGTTAATAATATCGATTTGTTTTTAGTGTTATGTATTTTATATGTATGTTTAACATTTTTTTAAAGTTTTTTCATTATTTTTAAATATATGTATTAAATGTTTAGAAAATTGTAATTTTTTTAAAGGAAATTTTGCGTTTTAGTATCAGAGCGGGTTGTGGGTTTATAGGGGAATAGGGTGGGAAGTAATTTAATTATAATTAATTAATTAATATGTTTTTATTTATTGTTATTCATTGTTAATTTATTGTTAATTAATTATTAATTGGTAATTAATTTATATTAATTGGTTAATTTATAATTATATTAATTATAATTAATTTATTATTAATTTTTATTTTTATTTATTGGTATTGTTAATTAATTTGTTTGTAAATCAATTATTAATTAGTAATTAATTTTAATTCATTGATTAATTGTTAATTAAATTAATTATGTTATTTTTAATGTGTATGGGTTGTGGGTTTATAGGGGAATAGGGTGGGAAGTAATTTAAATATAATTAATTAGTTAATATGTGTATATTTATTGTTATTGATTATTAATTTATTGTTAATTAATTATTAATTGGTAATTAATTTATATTAATTGGTTAATTTATCACTATATTAATTATAATTAATGTATTATTAATTTTTATTTATTGTTATTGTTAATTAATTTATTGTAAATTAATTATTAATTAAGTAATTAATTTTAATTCATTGATTAATTGGTAATTACATTAATTATGTTATTTTTAATGTGTAGCGGGTTGTGGGTTTATAGGGGAATAGGGTGGGAAGTAATTTAAATATAATTAATTAGTTAATATGTGTATATTTATTGTTATTGATTATTAATTTATTGTTAATTAATTAATTTTTATTAATTGGTTAATTAAAAATTATATTAATGATAATTAATGATAATTAATGTATTATTATTTTTATTTATTGTTATTGTTAAATAATTTATTGTTAATTAATTATTAATTGGTAATTAATTTTTATTAATTGATTAATTGATAATTAAATTAATTGTGTTATTTTTTTATGTGTAGCGCATTGTGTGTTTATAGGGGAATAGGGTGGGAAGTAATTTAATGTTATTTAAGTAAATATTAATTTAATTTAATAGGTATTTATTAATAATTATTTGGTAAAATAATTATTAATATGTTTATTTAAAAAAAAAATTATAAGTATGTTAATTTAACCCCTATGCGATCCTACATTTTCCTACTGTTGCACTCACTGGAGTGGAAATAGTAATTTTTACCCCTACGCTATCCAACACTTTCCTTACTGTTGCACTCACTGGAGTGGGAATAGTAATTTTACCCCCACGCTATCCAACACTTTCCCTACTGTTGCACTCACTGGAGTGGGAATAGTAATTTTTACCCCTACGCTATCCAACACTAACCCTACTGTTGTACTCACTGGAGTGGGAATAGTAATTTTACCCCTAAGCTATCCAACACTTTCCCTACTGTTGCACTCACTGGAGTGGGAATAGTAATTGTAACCCCTTCGCTATCCAACACTTTCCCTACTGTTGCACTCACTGGAGTGGGGATAGTAATTTTTACCCCTACGCTATCCAACACTTTCCCTACTGTTGCACTCACTGGAGTGGGAATAGTGATTTTTACCCCTACGCTATCCAACACTTTCCCTATTGTTGCACTCACTGGAGTGGGAATAGTAATTTTTACCCCTCCGCTATCCAACACTTTCCCTACTGTTGCACTCACTGGAGTGGAAATAGTAATTTTTACCCCCCCCGCTATCCAACAGTTTCCCTACTGTTGCACTCACTGGAGTGGGAATAGTAATTTTTACCCCTACGCTATCCAACACTTTCCCTACTGTTGCACTCACTGGAGTGGGAATAGTAATTGTAACCCCTTCGCTATCCAACACTTTCCCTACTGTTGCACTCACTGGAGTGGGGATAGTAATTTTTGCCCCTACGCTATCCAACACTTTCCCTACTGTTGCACTCACTGGAGTGGGAATAGTGATTTTTACCCCTACGCTATCCAACACTTTCCCTACTGTTGCACTCACTGGAGTGGGAATAGTAATTTTTACCCCTACGCTATCCAACACTTTCCCTACTGTTGCACTCACTGGAGTGGGAATAGTAATTTTTACCCCTACGCTATCCAACACTTTCCCTCCTGTTGCACTCACTGGAGTGGGAATAGTAATTTTTACACCTAGGCTATCCAACACTTTCCCTACTGTTGCACTCACTGGAGTGGGAATAGTAATTTGATTTCCTCCGCTATCTAATATTTTGTATTTTTTTAGCTAATGTACTGTATAATTATTTTTTAAAAGATTTAAAATATTTTTTATTTTTTTTTATTTGTTACATATATTTATTTAATTTTTATTTATATTATTATTTTATGTGTATAGATGTATTTATAATTTATAAAAAATAAATTAAACAATTTATAAGTTATTAACATAAATATTAAAACATATTAATAAGTAAGTATATATATATTATATATTATATGTATATGTTTAATGTATTTTCCAAATTATATATATTACTTATAATTTTTAAGCATTTTAAAATATTTTTAACTATGTTTCTTTTAATTATATGTATTATTTACTTTATTTTACAATATTTTTTTAACTTAAATTAAAAACGATATTTTTAACAACGATATTTTTGACATCGATATTTTTTTTTCGATATTTTTGTACTTACCTTAATGTAGATAGGATGTCGATATTCTTGTCTTCGATATTTTTGCTGCGATATTTTTGTAGGTCGATATTGTGACCTTCGATATTTAGTCAGTGATTCTAATTTTAGACCTTTCCATTTAATTACACCCGATGCATTGAGTACTGCTATTAATAAGCATCCGATATCTCTCAGTGGAGATCTAGAGGCAGATGCAGAGGGTCTGGACAACTGGCTTCAGCTCCGGGCTGGGGAACTTGCACCTCTTGTTTTGCGTCCAGTGAAAACTGTAAGGTCCTCTGCCCCTTGGTTTACAACTGCCCTTAAAGAAAGCAAGAGGATCTGTAAACACTTAGAAAGGACCTGGAGGAAACACTTCAACCCTAATGATAAAATTATTTATAAACAGGCGCTGAAGACCCACTATAAACAAGTCCTTGAGGAGAAAAAACTGTTTTTCTCAGCTAAAATTGAACGAGCAAAGAACAAAAATAAGGAAATTTTCAGAATAGTCAGTGAATTCTCCTCCCCTATAGCGGCGGCCAAGTCATTCATCCCTACAGAGGCAGGGACGGACCGCGTGGCCTCTTATTTCCATGACAAGATTAAAAATATTCAGGAGACCTTCCCGAGAACGTCCCCGGTGTTGAGCGATAGCGGTGAGGCAGACTTATCCATAACTCATGTGAGAGAAGCATCCCTGAATCAGTTTCCATTGGTTCCCTTGGAGAAATCATTAGAAATCATGAAAGGCCTTAAATCCGGCTCTCCTTCCGACCCATGTCCGGCCAGCATTATAGTATCAATAGCGGAGATTATCAATCCTGCGGTTAATTGGATCCTTAACCTGTCGCTGCAGACGGGCCAGGTTCCCGATAGGTGGAAAAGGGCAAAAATTCTCCCCTTATTAAAAAAAACAACTTTAGACCCAGAAATGGCCTCTAACTACAGGCCAATATCTTTGCTTCCTTTTTTTTCTAAAGCCTTGGAAAAAGTTGTGAACCAGGTCACTACTGCATTTGTCGAAACAAATTCAATACTTCACCAGAGTCAGTCGGGTTTCAGGGCAAATTTCAGCACTGAGACGGCGCTGCTGGAAGTGTCGGAAGCCATAAAGGACGTGTTAGATAAAGGCGGCAAGGCCGCATTGATATTATTGGACTTATCTGCGGCCTTTGATACCGTCCCCCATGACCGACTCCTGGCGAGACTTCAGGAATGCGGCTTTGGGGGTACGGTACTCAACTGGTTTGCCTCCTTTCTAAAGGACCGCCAGCAAATAGTTGGTCCCCGCCTTTTGCGGCCCCCATTACCCCTTTGGGGGTGGGAGTTCCACAGGGCTCAATTTTGAATCCCACCCTCTTTAATATATATATGGCACCACTAGCATCTTTGGCCGAGGCTTATGGAGCTAAAATTGTGTCGTATGCGGACGACACGCAGCTTCTCTTCACCTGCAATAAAGACTCAGATTTTAAAGGAGACAAGATTAATTCCTGTCTAACTGAAGTGTTCTCCTGGCTACAGGCTAATCAGTTTAAATGTAATCCCGAAAAGTCGGAGATTATTTTCTTCGGCCACCCCCCCAGCAGTGTATGGCGTAATTGGTGGCCAGCTGATATGTCTCCCCCTTCCACTTCTGTCAAAACAGTGAAAAAACTTAGGGGTGAAGTTGGACGAGAACCTTTCTATGCACGCTCAGATTCAGGCAGTGGTCGGCTCTTGCTTTGGCATGCTGAAGATGCTAAAGCACTTCCTGCCTCTCCTACCTATCACTCATAGAAAAACGGTAGTCCAAGGTATGATAGTTTCGAGGTTGGACTACGTGAATATACTGTATTTAGGGTTGCCGGAGTACCTACTGTCAAGGCTGCAGGTGGTCCAGAATGCGGCTGCCAGAGCAATACTCATGCTGGGCCCAAGAGCACGGATGTCCACTTGTTTGGAATCCCTGCATTGGCTCCCAATCCGCAAGAGGATCCATTTTAAGGCCATGGTTCTGGCTTTTAAGGCTCTCCACGGCATAGGTGCCGGGTACATCAGGAAGAGAGTCCAGTTCTATTGCCCTTGCCGTACATTAAGGTCTTCAACACTTCAGTTGGCATGTGCCCCCAAATACCACTGAGCACGGATAGGGGGGCGCTCTTTACAGGTTCAGGCAGCGCAACTGTGGAATAATCTTCCGGGGGAATTAAGACTGACGCAAGATCTCCTAGCGTTTAGGAAATCACTGAAAACCTGGCTATTTCAGCATTAATACCGATCCTGGTTGTCACACTGCATAGTTAATCTGTTCATTCTCACGCCTCAGCGCCGGGACACTCTACGGAGTAGCTGTGCGCTTATAAATACCCATTTGACATAACATAACATAACATGAATAAAAAGCATTAGTCTGTCCCTACACTACCACTACCGTGACATCCCTACTTAGCATTTCCCAGGCAAGATCAGAAAAAGGTGTCAGCACGTGAAGACTTCCTAAGAAGTTCACTCACGTTGTATGGGTCAAGTAGCCCAAGGGTACAGAGCTCGTTCTAAGATGCTCCTTCTCTCTCCTTCGATCTCCTCACCCCTTCTCCTGTCTCCACCCGGGACACTATCCCTAATACAAAACACAAGAACGTTGAACAAGACCACAATCACCTCATCCTGCTGGACATTTCCCATAGGTGATTTTCCATGCAATGTCGATGCTTCCAGCTCCTGGCTCGACGACCTTGATTCCCAGGCCTCCCTCAATGAGAAAGAACACCGGCTCCCAATTATCAGTGGTCCGCGCACATTTGTATCACATCCTCCCGAGCCTAACTCTCCTAAACAAAAGAAGTTATTCTAACTAACAAAGACGACTTTCTCCACCTGCAACAGAAATGTGAGAACACAACAAATTCAACGTGCAAGTTTCTAACAACCCTACTCCAGAGCCCCCAGGGAAAATACATTTCAGGCTTACAGAAATCGGCCAACATAAGAGTAAAAACACATAGGCCTTTAAAATACACACGAGTGAACATTTCATTTAGGCCTTTTTAACTTTACACTATAAAGCACATCAATGCTTCTCTATTGCAATCAGCTTATGGAATCCTACACGTTAAATGCAATTAGTCACCTCTACGTGCAAATCTAATATGGTGCACGTTTAAATCACAAGCATCACATCACATATAAGCAATTTCATTAGGCAGATGACATTGAATACTATAGATTACAACATTAGAACATGAATGCTACGTTGTCTCTTTTACATGGCACAACACTTTTTCTACCATTTACACTTTCACATGTTATTACTAAATACTTCTAATGATCAAATGTTAACACAACATAGGAATATATGCGGGTGCGAACTATCCGTGATTATGATGCACCCCTACAAACAACAGAGCACCATCGCGCTCCATCACCCGTAAGCGCAAATTGCATTTGTGCCCGTTAGCATTACCTTCTTGCCCACTTTTCTTCCCACTCCCAGTCCTAACACATTAACTTTATCACCATGCAGAAAAACAGTCAAGAAATGAACAAACAGATATACTAAAATGTTTTAATGTACCCTGCCTATGTGGAGTTACCACTTAAAAGGAATATTTCTGGGGGCAAGGCCAAGATGGCGGACGAGTGAGGCGTGTTCCTCTCGTCTCCTTCGTCTCGCCGCTGCCCAATGCCGTAATCACCGCCGCTGATCAGCGGAGCCCAGGCTGGTAACTGTCCGATCCACCGGGGCTGAGTACTGCCTGTGTCTCGGCCTCCGGAGCTGCAGGCGTACTGCTGCGGCCCGCCACAGGGCGAGCTCCGCGAGGGGGCCTACCGCGGGCCGATTCCAGTGCCGAAACTGGAGCCCGGCCCCCGTGACGAGGCGGGGGCGAAACAGCTCCCAGAAGGATCCTGGTGGTGACGTGGGGGAGGGCCCCGAACAGGGGGTGCGCAGAGGGCCGGGCGGCGTCTCCGCTGATCATCACGGCCTCCGCGCAAGAGCGCCCCCGGCAACCGCAACACTCCAGCAGCCTGGGACACTCAGCAGGCATAGTGCAGTGCGGCGGAGCCCCAGCCGGGAAGCGCGGCCCCTTGGGAAACTCCCAGACACAGCACTGAGGCCCAGCGAGCCTGGATACAGAGACTGGGGCAACAGAGTGCGCAGAGGCACAAGGGCCTAGAGGCAGGCGCCAACCCCGGAGAGACACGGTGAGCCAACATTGCGCCAAAGCCATTGCTACACTGTCCCCTCGGTGCAGGTACATTCCGAGTATTACTGAGCAACGGAGGCTGGAGGTCACGTGAGGCACCTGACGGGTTGCTGCCCGGCCACTTTAAGGGAAGCAACGGGCCTGACCTACACTGATCTGACCTGGCTTGGAACACAGGGGCCTAGTTCGTGAAACTCTGAGGCTCGAGGGAGTGGCCTGCCTCACTGCACAGCTGACTTACTTCCCTACCAGGCGCACTAGTAACCTGCAAAGCGTGGTTGTCCTCATTCACGTTGCGGCTGGATCTCAGGGAACACTCTCAAAGAATCGCATCAGGCCCGTGCGTGCAGACCTCTGGGCATCCACTTCCCCTCCGCCCAGATGGTGGCCGCCGGAACCAAAAAGGAACGTTCCGTAAAAGAAATGCTCTCCAGACCACAAGGCCGCCTGGCGACCGTTCAGTAGAGCAACACACAACATCTCCACAGGAGGAGGAAGGCCCAGAGGAGCCAGTCACTCGGGCATTTTTGAAATCCCTCTTCACCACACTCAGAGACGATCTGCAAGAAGTCGAGCGCGATCTCTCCTCGGACGTCTGCAAAATAAGGAAAGATGTGGACATGCTGGGGGAGCGGGTCTCAGCCCTGGAGCATCAAAGCAACGGGCATGCAGAAGATGTGGAAACACTGCAACAAGAAATCCTACGGCTCCGCGACCAGCAGTTGGATCTCCAGGCCTATGCAGAGGACCTGGAGAACAGGTCCAGGCGTAACAATATCCGGATGAGAGGGGTACCATCTACCTCAGAAGGCTTGGACCTCAGGGGCTATGTCTCTGAACTCTTCTGCTTCGTCCTGGATGCTCCTTCAACACTCGAGGTCAAAATCGACCGGGCGCACCAGCAGGTATCCTGGTCTGCTTGCACGACTTCCCGTTGAAGGAGGACATTCTGCGTAAAGCCAGAGAGAAGCAACCCATCCGTTTCTGCGACAAGCCGCTCTCCCTCTACCAGGTGGTGTCCACCCTCCAGAAGAGGAAGGCCTTCAAACTAGTAACTGCACATCTCCGGAACATGGGGATTCCCTACACCTGGGATCACCCCTTCCGTCTAATCTTTCGGCTGGAGGGAAAGCTCCACCAACTTGCTCTCTCGAAGAAACTTGCAAGTTACTAGTCATTGCCCCAACATCAGCGGAATCCCGCTCCCGTTCTCCTGTGCGCCTGGCTTCTGGGCGCCCTTGTTGGCACACCAGTGGATCAACCGGATTACGAGACCAGACCCGGACACCATCGCTAAGGGCCAGCAGGCCGCCATCAATGCCTTTCCCAGGGCACTGGCGAGCTCGAACATCTTATAAAGCAGATGGGCAAGTACATTATCACTTAGATGCTGTGGCGGGTGGGCGGTGGGGCGGAGGGGCTGGAGAGACTGGCCACAATACGACCCGATCTGGACTCTTGGACTATAGACTATAAGTTTCTACTGTTTGTCTTAATGTTTTCTACCCCTGTTGGGTTATTGCAATTGGGGGGCGGGTCTTTTCTTCTTAGGATCCACACTCACCTATCGTGCACAACATTCTTCACACATGCATGGACGATGCCACCCAGGGCTACAAAGGCAGGCCTGAGATGTGGCCCGTCCTTCAAGGCCGAGAGTACTTCGCCTTTCCCAAACTCCCCGAATGACTAGTCCACTCAAGGTCATCACCCTAAACGTTAAGGGTCTTAACAACCCAATTAAGCGCAGGGCTGTCCTATCCTATCTGGAAAGCACAGGGGCAGATGTTTGCTTGCTCCAAGAGACGCTTCTCCTCCCGCAACACTATCATAGACTTAGATCCCGCTCCTTTCCACACCAATACTTCTCTTCTTCACGCAATAAAACGGCAGGAGTCACACTTCTGTTTTCACACACCTTCCGTGGGACTATTGGAACAAGGGTGGCCGAGGTGCAGGGATGCCTCCTCGCACTGCACTTGTCCCTTGGTCACTGGTCCTTGGTAGTGGCGTCCATCTATGCTCCAAACGAGGGCCAGGAATCCTTCATACAGGCAGCTCTCACAGAGGTCCTCTTGACCCACAACCGAACAGTCCTAGTGGGTGGGGACTTTAATTTGGTATTAGACAATGTCCTTGACAATTCTACCTCCAGATATGGGCAGACGGGTGCACTCACCAAAGAGGGACACAGGGAACTCAGGGAGATGGGCCTTCATGACATCTGGAGGGAACTCCACCCACACGCCAGGGGGTATTCCTATCTATCACATGCATACAAATCTTACGCACGGCTGGACTTCTTTCTAGGCATAAAGGACATCCTCAATCTCATTTCCGACGTTGCGATGATCCTGACCGCCATATCAGATCACTCTGCAGTTTTACTGACTCTTAGCTCCCCTCCCTCTCGCCGCCCTATGGGCACATGGTGACTACGGGACACCCTTCTGCTGCGACCCGAGGTTGTGGACCAGACAGGGCAAGCCATCTCCAACTACCTGGAGTCTAATGACTCAGCCGAGGTCTCCACCGCAATACTCTGGGAGGCCTTAAAAGCAGTAATTCGCGGGGAATTTATTGCTATCTCTGCTGCGGACAATAAAATCCGCAAAGAGAAGAGGGACGCCTTGATGAAGCAAGTGAAGGAACTCGAGGTAATTCATCAGCGCACAGGGGCCCAAAGAATATGGCGGCAACTATCAAGCGCGCGCGCCCAACTAGCAAATATCAACCTAGATAAAGCGGAGTACACGGCTACTCGCCAGCACCATCATTATTATTTGGGAGGAGATAAATGTGGCCGCCTTTTAGCTCATAAATCGTGCACTAGGCAGCACAACATGGGGGTTCGCACACTACGAGATGCAAATGGGGTCACTATTACGGACGAGGCCCAGATCGCTGAATCCTTCCGAGATTTTTACGCTGAGCTATACTCGGAGCAACAGCTGGACCCTGCGGTCGGTTCATCGTATCTCGAGGACGCTCAAATTACACCGCTTGCTCCGGAGCAGGCAGAAGCCCTGGAACAAGACATCAGGGTAGGGGAGGTTATCACAGCCATCTCACGACTTAGACAGTCGAAATCCCCGGGGCCCGATGGGTTTTTACCCCTCTTCTATAAAAAGTTCTGCTCTCTACTGGCTCCGCTCCTGACTTGAGTTTTCAACTCCTTCTCAGCTTCAGGCGCTATCTCCTCCACGATGCTGACCACCTCACTGATTGTCCTGTCCAAACCCAGCAAAGACAGACAGTATTGCAGCTTGTATCGTCCAATTTCGCTCTTAAACGTTGATCTCAAACGCTTCACTAGCATCCTCGCGTCTAGACTTGGTCCCTACATGCCAGACAAGTGACAGCACAAAAAGGGTCTTGCACATAATAGAAAAAGCCTCGCACACAGAAGAGGAGTTTATGCTGTTAACAGTCGATGCCGAGAAGGCCTTCGACAGAGTCCACTGGCCTTTCCTCGAACAAGTGCTGCTACGCTTTGGGGTAGCCGATAGATTTTGCACCTGGATACTTAACTGCTATCACCTCCCGACAGCTTTGGTGAGGGTGAACGGCCACACATCCACTCATTTCCCATTAATAGGGGCACGCGGCAGGGGTGTCCCCTCTCTCCCCTGCTGTTTGCTCTATATATGGAGCCCTTCGCCCAGAGGGTCCGCAACGATCCTGCAATCACCGGCATAACATTTGGAGGCGACCAACATAAAATTTGTCTCCATGCCGATGACGTGCTGGCGACTCTAGACAGGTCAGCCTCGGCCTTACCCGCATTTCTTGCCGAACTTGACATGTTTGGCCGCGCCTCGGGCATCCAGGTCAATGTAGCAAAATCCCTGGCTCTGAGTCTCTCCCTTTCCCGCGAGACAGAAACCCGACTATCAGCCCAGTTCCCCTTTCAGTGGACTAAGACCTCGATCCCATATCTGGGCATTCAGCTTGCACCCACTCTCCAGAAAACAATCAACATTAACTATTGAGCACTGTTTAAACAAGTTCAAACTGAATTATCCTGATTGGGCCGTCTCCAGACATTATGGCTCAGAAAAATTGCGGCGCTCAAAATGACCATCCTCCCCAAAATCCTCTACGTGTTCCAAACCCTTTCCCTCCCACCACCGGCCAGAAAGCTCCATAAGATTCAGACCGAGTTTCACCACTACGCCTGGGCCCGGAAACAACCTCGGATGTGCAGAGAGATAAGTTATCTCTCCCCACGGGATGGGGGCCTGGGCATTCCTAACCTCCAACTCTATTTCCACGCTGCCCAACTTAGATATTTGTTTGAATGGAACAGTGATGAATCGGAATGTCACTGGTTATTTCAAGATCGGGCGGTGGCTGGAACATCCTTATGGAAGATCCCCTTTCTGAAGAAACCACATCGGCCCGGGACGTTTATCTATCACCCATCACAAAGGGGACTATGAATAGCTGGGACTGGTGCAGCACACGGTATGGACTGTCATCCTTTCCATCCCTGTTGTCTCCCTTATTCGATAACCCAGACTTCTCACCCGGTGCCATCCCTAGTGCATTCTCGGCATGGCGGCAAACAAAATGTCGCTCCATTGGCCACTTGACCGATGAGGAAGGGTTAATTCCCTTCCCTCAGTTACGCGTCGATTTCAATCTCCCGGAGACCGAGGCCATGCACTACTTACAACCTCCGCCACTGGATCTTGCACCCAGACAATAAGGCCGCCTCACACAGACATCTCTCAGCTTATGCAAAATGGCTGAACACAAAAACCTCGGACAAGAGGACAATCTCCGATCTATATGTTTTTCTACTCCAGCCCACGCGTTACGCTCACAAACCTAACCAGCCTCGCTGGGAAAAAGAGATTGGGAGACAGTTGACGGATGCAGAATGGGGACAGATCTATCATAGAACTCGCCACACACCACCCACACCGCCCTTACTGAAACACTCACTAAAATAGTGACATAGTGGTACCTCACCCTCGAGAGACTGCATAGGATGGACCCATCCAAAACAGAATACTGCTGGAGGGGCTATGGTGGGTTGGGCTCTCTGACCCACATCCTGTGGGAATGTCTGCAGCTTCAACCATACTAGACACTAATTCTCAACGACATTGACTGTCATTTAGACACCCAGCTTCCCAGATTCCCTTACTACATACTATTAGGCCTCCCCAATCCTCTCACTTACCCTTTGAAATCACTGCGTGGGCGTCAAATTGGGCTGGCACTAGGGGCAGCATTACAAAGCATTCTCGCCCAATGGGGCACGAAATAAACACCTCCCCATCTAAACTGGCTCCACCGCCTATGGCACATCCTCGGAATGGAAAGAATTATCCTTTCTATTAAGAATAGCGAGCTAGCCTATCGGGAACTATGGCAACCATACATTACCCCCTTGTCCCAAGATTTCAGGAAACTCACATGCCCTAAATACCTCCGTATCCTGTGGCTAACTTAGCCTCCTGTAGTCGCCGCGCAGTGACAATCGCATGTTCTCATGGGACAATTAAGCTGAACATGCTCCACAATATATTCAGGGGTCGATTCCGATTCGGGCCGGAAAAAGCACCGACCGACTCGGAGCCGGAATTTATTCCGACCGACACGTACCTGTGGCGCCCGACACGCCAAGTACGATGCAAGGCGTGCAAAATCCGACCGACACGTACCGAACCCAACCCGAACGACCGAGCCGCACGGAAAACAGCAATCCGGCCGGAAAAACCACGCGAATCGAACCGACCGACACGCACCCGGAACAAATCCAACCGAAGCGTACACGCGAACTCCAAACCGCTAAGTACGATGCAAGGCGCGAAAACCACGACCGAGTCGTGCGGAGGACAAGCCGTCGACCGACCGCACTACTAAAACCGAGCGAAGTAACACAAAACACCGCGACCGGCAGCGTACGCAGCATAGAAAACTGCACAAACACAGCGTGAGCGAAACGGAGAACACCGTGCTGAGACAAATGCAGGGTCCGACTCGGTCACAAGAACGTTTCCAACATGCACAGACAGTACAAAGGAAAATTACACAAAAAAAGGCCAAACAAGCAATTACAAAGCCAATAAATACTGTGGGGGTGGGGACAGAGAACAAAGACACACCCACAACTCCACCCATATAAAGGACACAAATCCCAACCATGATCCTTTGCAAATGCCATTCTACTGCCAGCACCCAACAGACAGCAACCACACACCCACAGCTCATCCCTCACACAAGCCACACACCATCAGCACACCAACAAATACCTACCTCACATACACCCAGCAAAACACACACTCACACACCCTCACCTGCACACCAACACACACATCACTCACCATCACCACCCATCACGATGCCCCCCAAGAAGAATCACAAGTTCCTAGATTGTGAATTGGAAGTCCTGGTAGACGAGATCCTCAGGGTAGAGCCACAGCTGTTTGGCACACTGGTCCATGCCATCTCAAAGTTACATTTAACCGTGTCATCACATGTACAAACACAACTACAACTACAGCTAGGCAGTGGCACAAATAGAACTAACAAACACATCCAGACATGTAGCCACCACTACAACACCAACACACAGTGAAGACCACTCAAAGAAAGGAATTCTGTGTATGCTGGGCAAGTCAGTGTAGCCAATAGCATCATGGGAGTCGTAGTCACAGATATTGCTCACCCCCACAACTGTCCCATCAACACCACCCTGAACCATGCTCACATCACAGGGAGTGGGAAAACAACTGACAAGATGGCTGACACTGGCTACTGCTGTGGGGAGCACAAGGCCCTGCTGGCAACTGTGCAACAACCAACAGCAGGACACCACTGACTGACATCCTGAGAGACAACTTCCACTCCCTGCAATGCAAGCACGTTCCATGGTGGGATATCTGGCTGGAGTGGGAAGGAGAACTTGCAGCACTGACCATAGTCACAAGCACCTCCCCTCACACCCCCTCAACATATACTCCACATAACCCACCTGGGAGAATGCAATGCCTCACATCCTAACTCAAGATCCCACAAAGAACCACCACCCTGGGTTATGTTGTGTGAAGCACAGGGACACTCTTGGGACTTTTAGCCAAACAACTGCCAGGACAACACTCCCAGCCATCCTGTCAGCACAGGCAGCCCACTCCACAGGGAAGCAGAGTCAAAGGAAGGAAGCATGGGCATGCTGGGAAGGGGGGTGGAGGCAATAGCATGATGGGAGTAGTAGGCACAGATATTGCTCAGCCTCACAACTGGCCCATCAACACCACCCTGAACCATGCTCACATCACAGGGAGTGGATAAGGACTGACAAGATGGCTGACACTAGCTACTGCTGTGGGGAGCACAAGGCCCTGCTGGCAACTGTGCAACAACCAACAGCAGGACACCACTGACTGACATCCTGAGAGACAACTTCCACTCCCTGCAATGGAAGCACGTTCCATGGTGGGATATCTGGCTGGCTGGGTGGGAAGGAGGACTCGCACCACTGACCATAGTCACAAGCACCTCCCCTCACATACACCCTCAACACATACTCCACATAACCCACCTGGGAGAATGCAATGCCACACATCCTAACTCAAGATCCCACAAAGAACCTCCACCCTGGGTTATGTTGTGTGAAGCACAGGGACACTCTTGGGACTTTTAGCCAAACAACTGCCAGGACAACACTCCCAGCCATCCTGTCAGCACAGGCAGCCCACCCCACAGGGAAGCAGAGTCAAGGAAGGAAGCATGGGCATGCTGGGAAGGGGGTGGAGGCAATAGCATGATGGGAGTAGTAGGCACAGACATTGCTCAGCCTCACAACTAGCCCATCAACACCACCCTGAACCATGCTCACATCACAGGGAGTGGATAAGGACTGACAAGATGGCTGACACTGGCTACTGCTGTGGGAGCACAAGGCCCTGCTGGCAACTGTGCAACAACCAACAGCAGGACACCACTGACTGACATCCTGAGAGACAACTTCCACTCCCTGCAATGCAAGCACAGTCCATGGTGGGATAACTGACTGGCTGGGTGGGAAGGAGGGCCGGCTGTCAACCAAATACAACCAATGCAGACCATGTTCACACCCCAACAAATACATAGTAATGCCCAAATAATGCAGGACAATGTGCCACACCAATATCAACCCCTGACTGTGACGACTTAGGACAATGCAATGTACAGGCCCGCACCCAGAGGCACAGTCACAACTGTCAGGTGTGTCAACCATTGATGCCTGCAGAAACATAACATACATTGTGTGTGTCTCCCAAAAACAGGTGATGATGGGGACACAGCAGCAGCCGCTGAGGAGTCCCAGTCCCAGGCTCAAGAGGATGCGGAGCTCACTGGTGTCGTACAGCCTCTGCCCTCCTCGGACGAAGAAGACCAACCTGGCACATCCGGTGCAAGTCTACATGCAGCACCAGCAGGACCACCAGCTGCAGCACCAGCAGGACCACCAGCTGCAGCACCAGCAGGACCACCAGCTGCACCCCCTGCACCCACCCCTCCAACGACTGTCACCACAAATACCATCCCCGCCGACATGGACAGAACAAGGAGCAACACCAGCACAGGGACCCTGGACCAACGTGGGGCCATGGACACCCACCACCAACCCCCAAGGTGGACCAGGGTTATCTGTGCGTGCCACTGCACGCACTGCACATGTCGGCAGGGGTGGTGGGAGGGGTGGGAGACAGAGGTCGCTGCTTGCAGAGGTTGCTGGTGTGCATGATGACCCACAACTGGTACGCATAGCTGATGCGTACCAGTCCAGCACCGGAGATCTCAGCCAGGTAGTGGGGCTCCTCAGAGACATGAAACAGCAGCAGGCTGCCCATCATGCCCAGCTTGGACGCACACATGTCCCGCGTGGACTCACACATGTCCCGCGTGGAGTCCAAGTAAGACGCACTGCATGAGATGACGGCGGTGCACAGGGACATTTTACAATGCCTCCGCCAGATGAACAGCAACCAGTCCACACCTCCCTGTGTGCCAATAACATCTGGTGCTGAACAAACTGCAACTGCCACAGGGAGGGAGGATGACTCTGGCGGAGAGTCCCCTGCACCGCAGCAGCCTGTACTTGAGGCCCCCCCAAAGAAGAGGGGTCGTCCGAGGAGGGGCAAGTGAGAGGCCGATGGCCAAGCGCAACTCCCAGGAAGCCTGAACCTGTTCTGGATGTTCACCTTTGTGCACAGACTGTTCACCCTGTTGAGCGGCAACACAACTCCACACATTGCATGGGGAGTACAAGTTGGACCAATGTCTCAGACAACTGTGGCCCCGATACCGGGGATTTTGTCTACCAGGACTTTCAATTCACCTAGGAACTTCTGATTGCAAGATATATGTACAGCACTACCCATCCTATGCACTATTCACACAAATGTATCACAATAAACACACTAATACACCATACTTGCCTCTGTTGTAATTCCAACAGTGGGTGCTGTTATGGGGATGATGAACTGCAAAATTACACTGTGTATGCGAACTGCAACAGCAAGTACAACACAGGCATGTGAGTAAAGGCAACGTGACACATATTAGGGAGACACACCACCAGGGCTACACAACACATACACACCTAGGCCATCTGACTCATTGCCTACACTGATGTTGCCAGGGAAGACGGTGCAATGCACAGACACCACACCTATTCCCAGTTGTAGTCAAGTAGCCCACAGGTGCAGTGAGCAAATGGCAGTCAAATGTGTGACCACAGACAACGCACATCACAAAGTGAAGCACAGGTTTATTACACAGTTGCAACATGTCAGTAACCACTACAGATGCAAGGTAATCCCACCTGGCAGCGGGCACACAGTCAACAACTGTAGAAGGAAGGAAGTCCATGGGTGTGGCGCACATCACCTGTAGGGACACAACAGCTACCACCCTGGAAGTAACAATCACGTCGTCGGTGGACACAGTTGACCAAACGAATCTGAAAGTACCCTGTGAAGGACAGAAATGACACACAGTCAAAAGCAATGGAGAACAGGACAGAACAGCAAAACGCATGCACAATACATGTTACAAGATACCAACCCAGAACCAAGTTAGCATGTCAACACTGTTGGGGAGTACAGACCACCTGTAAGCACACATCGCTACACACATCCAGTCAAGTAGCCCATGGACACACTCCAACAGCACCAGAGCACCACCTACACATATCATGCCAACTCACATCATTGACATGACACCTCAGGATACTCACATTCAGCTAAAGAAGTTGGTGATTAGCTGTGTGAGGACATCACCCTCATCATCATCATCATCATCATCCTGGCATCGTGGTCCAGGCCAGGATCCTCCACAGGTGGCGGATGTTGGTCATTGTCATCCTGGATGAGGAGGCAACTCCTTCCGCACTGCCAGGTTGTGGAGCATGCAGCAGACTATGATAATCTTGCACACTTTCGCAGGGGCATATGGGAGGGACCCTCCGGTCTTGTCCAGGCAGCGGAAGCGGCTCTTCAGGAGACCAAATGTCCGCTCAATCACTCTCCTGGTCCGACCATGTGCCTCATTGTAGCGCATCTGGGCTGGTGTCACAGGGTTCCTGAGGGGTGTCAGCAACCACGGCATGTTGGGGTATCCCGAGTCACCTACGGACAGACAAGTGCACATTAGCTGACTTGGAAAAGTGGGCGAGAATACTACAGATCAGATCACACACAATGGCACAAAGTCAGTACACACCGACAAGCCAGGCGCGCTGGTTCTGCATCTGTGCCATCATCCTGGGGATGCGACTACTCCTCATCACAAAGGCATCGTGTGCTGAACCAGGAAACAGGGCACACACGTGTGTGATGGTCATATCTGCAAGTCACACCACCAGTGC